>VXBT01007656.1:0-30088 GCA_013400235.1 Oriolus oriolus
GGGGTTGGCTGTGGCTCTGGGTATGGTGCTGGGGGCTGATGTGGAACAAGGCAGGGTTGGTGGCTGGCTGTGACTGGGTGTGGGACTGGCTGTGGGGTCGGCAGCTGGATGTGGGCTGTAAGGCAGGGGAGCGCTGGGCTTGTGGCCATTTGGGGCCGCTGTGAGGGACAGGGCTGGCTGTGGGGCAGGGGAGGGTTGGGGCACTTTGTAACAGGAGCAGGTAGGTCCTGGGATACTGTGGGGTAGGAAAGGGTGGTGGCGCTTGGACTGATGAGCGGCAGCGAAGAGTGAGGGTGGTGGGACTCAGAGCACTGTAGGGCAGGGGAGGGTCAGGGTGGTGGGACTGGACCACTGTGGGAAGGGGTGGTGGGGCTGGCTCTGCTGTGGGGTGGTTTTGGGAGACCCCGCTGTGCTCCCAGCCCCGGGCAGGAGCTCAGTGCCCTCCCCTCCTTCTGGCAGGGCTGAGTTCAGGGCCGAAGTGCTGCAGAAGAAGCGGGAGGAGCGCCTGGCTGCCGAGGGCTCTGTGGAGGAGCTGGAGGAGCACTGGCGCCTGATGGCCTGGAACGACGAGGAGAACGCCCGACAGCAGGCACGCAGGTCAGCACGGCCCTTCCTGGCTTTGACCTCTGCTCAGGCAGAACTAACTCATTTAGAGCCCAGCTTAACTTTTACAGAGGCGAGGTTAGTCTGGGCTGGGTTAGGGACTGGCTCATGGGCAGGCCCAGGGAGTGGGGGGGAATGGTCACACCCAGTCACCGGTGGTGTCCCCACGGATCAGAGCTAGGTCCTGTTTGATGTCTTTGCTGATGATCTGGATGGGGAGATGGAGTTCACCACCAGCAGATCTGCAGATGACACCAAGCTGGGTGTGGGTGTGGATCTGCTGGAGGGCGGGAGGGCTCTGCAGAGGCACCTGGGCAGGCTGGATCCATGGGTTGAATCCAAGGATATGAGGTTTAACAATACCAGGTGCCGAGTCCTGCCCTTTGGCCACAACAACCCCCTGTGGCACTACAGGTTAGGGACAGAGTGGCTGGACAGGGGCCAGGCAGAAAGGGACCTGGGGGGAGTGATGGACAGCAGCTGGACATGAGCCAGGTGGCCAAGAAAGCCAATGGCACCTGGCCTGGACCAGGAATGGTGTGGCCAGCAGGACCACGGAAGGGATTCTTCCCCTGTGCTCAGCACTGGTGAGGCCACACCTCAAGTGCTGTGTCCAGTTCTGGGTCCCCAGTTTAGGGAGGATGTGGAGATGCTGGAGCGTGTCCAGGGAAAGGCAACAAGGCTGGGGGGAGGGTCTGGAACACAAGTCCTGTGAGGAGCAGCTGGGGGGGGCTCAGCGTGGAGAAAAGGAGGCTCAGGGGAGACCTTGTCACTGTCCACAACTCCCTGACAGGAGGGGGCAGCCAGGATGGGTCAGGCTCTGCTCCCAGGCAGCCTGAGAGCAGAGGACAAGAGGACAAAGTCTTTTCCAACATAACTGATTCCGTGATTCTGGGCAATCGTGACCTTTCTGAATAAATCTGTCTGTGCAGTGATCGCGGTTCCTGCGCCTTTTGCTGCTGAGGGCCAAGCCAGGGGGCTCTGGGCAGCCTCCTGCTCTCCTGGGGATGGATGTGTCGCTTCATCCATCACATTTTCCTTTCTGTCTGGCAGAGAGGAGAGACTCAGGAGAGAAGAGGAGGAGCAGAAGAGGAGGAAATCAGAGATTGCGGAGAAACGGGCCAGGAAAATGGAGGCTTTCCTGGAGGAGAAGGAGAAGGAGGTTCTCCAGCTGCAGGTAAGAGCAGCTGGTGCCTCCTGGGAACCAGGCTGCCAGAATTCCCTGCAAGGGAGCCATGTGGAAGCCGTGGGCTTGTTTTCCACAGATTTTTCAGTTGGCAGCTGGGAACACAAGCGTCAGCACCTTCCAGGGCCGTTGACAGCGCGTGGACGGGAGAGAGGCTGAGCCAGAGCTCTGGGAACAGGGTGGGATAATCCTGAGTGAGATAATCCTTGTCCTTTGGTTCAGGAGGAAGCCAAAAACTTCATCACCCCCGAGAACCTGGAGGCACGGATCGAGGAGTGCCTGGACAACCCACGGAACTACAACTTCGCCATCGACAAGGACGGGCGCATCGTCAAGCGCACGGTGCTGTCATAGCAGCCCTGGCATGGGGCTCCCGGCCTGGGTGATGTCCAGAGGCCCCCCCAGACAACACAGATTCTTCCTTTGAATGTGTAAATTGACCACGGAAGTGGTGGAGAAAGGCCACGGGTCTGGCTGTGCTGCTTCCAAAGGGTTAACGCCTGCGGGAAAGGGGCTGAGGGGGAAGCTTGGAGGCTCCAGCAGCCTGGCTCAGCCCTGTGCCTGTTGCTGTGCCTGTGATCCCACCTCCCACGTGTTTGGATCCCTCTTGCCTTCACACACAGCATGTGAGGAGGAGCAGGAGCGGTCCCGAGGCAGAGCCTGGCTCTGAGCTCCTCGCTGTCGGCTCCTCTGGATGCTTCCAAGGGCAAACAATTGCTGAATGGATTTATAGGAAACACTGACCTTCCCTTTTTTTGTTGTTGGGGTAAGGAATTAATTGTAATCCCTATTTCACACTTCAAACCCTCCTTTGCACATCCCTTGGTGTGGCTGAATAAGAAAATGTGTCTGAATGATCCGGGATTTCTGGTGTCTCATTCCTTTCAACCTTACTTTGTTCATCACCTGGAGCTGAAGGTGTAGATAAAATTGTGATGACTTAGGGCGTTCTGAGTTATTGGGGTCTTGCAGACTCTCAGCTTTGCCCTAAAACTACTGGGTTTGGGCTGCCCAGCATTGAGCCTGGAGTTTGCTGTGTTCAGCCGTGCTCTGCAGGTCCCTCTCCCTCCCTCAGATAATTGACCTGAAATCCTCACTTTTTACCTCTACTTTGTCCTGAAAGTGTCTTTTTCTCTCCTCCCGAGCCTGCACCTCAACCAGGCGAGCGCACAAAACCCACAGACTTCTGTCTGGCTTGTTTTTCTGTACAAGTTTTATTTCTAATTAAGCTCATCACTTCAGTCTGAGTCACAGCTGTTCCCAGCGCGAGGCGGGGCTGGGACCTCGATGGATGCGGGATCCTGCGGGTTCTCTCCCGGGTGGGCTACGCAAACCGCATCTCCTGGTCACAGGATGAGTCAGTGCCACAGCCCTCTGAGGGGAGAGAGGGGGCAGCGTGGTGTGAAACCAGACAGCACCGACCAGACCCCAGAGACCCCCCCAAAACGGCCCCAGCGATCCCTGAAACAACCCCCAAAGATCCCTGAACCAGCCCACAGGGACCCCCCAAAAACAGCCCCCAGAAATCCCTGAAACACCTAAAACCCCCCCTGAAACAGCCCGCAGGGACCCCCCAGCACTGAGGTTTAATGACCTCGTGCTCACTCCATTCTCGGATGCTTCCCGGGATTTACAGCAGGATCTCTGGTAGTTTAATTTAGGGAGGAGGGTGGGATTTCGGGAAGATTAATGATAGCCGGAGGGGACGTGGTTTGCTGTGCCCCGCGGGAGCCCTGCCATGCCCCGCGGGAATCCTGCGCTTGCTCAGCCCCCAAAATTTGGTTGTTGTCTGCTTCCCTCCTGCCCCAAACCCTCCCGGTCTCGTCCCTTGCCTGGAGTCTGGATAGGTCACGGAGCATGGTCTGGCTGTCGGGGCGATGGATGGGACAAAGACAATCCCTTGGGCTTCATCCCCTCTCCCATTGTTCTGTAGAACCCTGAATTCCCTCCCGGCTGTGCGAGGGCTCCGTGACAGGAATCCTGGGATCCCGTGCCGCCCTCACCGGTGCTGCAGCAGATGCCGGGAGCGGCGCAGCTCCCTCCAGAGCCGCAGGGTTTGCGTCCCGACTCGCAGGGGGTGGGCAGGAAGTTTTCCTCCTGGCAGCGCAGCGTTTCCGAGGTGCCGATGTAACAGCCCAGCTCCTCCCCGCAGCAGATGTTGGGCCCGAAGCAGTGGCCCTTGTTCCGGGGACCGCAGGGCAGGCACTGCTCGGGGGACGGGGGGAGGAAGGTTGGGAGAAGGGAAGGACGGGGTTCAGAGTGCCCCGAGCCCTCCAGGACGTACCTTCCTGATGTCCATGTCCAGCGCAGCGCGTTTGCCCCCGATGGGGCAGTTCTGGATGTAGCAAGCGGAGGAGAGAGCCAGGAGCCCCAGGAGGCAGAGGGCCAGAGCCTTGCAGGACATAGTGGCGGGACAGGGGGGATTTTCGGCTGCTCATCCCAACCGCTGGCCCTGTATTTATAGTCCCGGCTCCTGCTTAGGGATTCTGGCACCGGCGTCACCCTTGTTCCTTAAAAACCACAAGGCATTGCTGCCCACAGCGGAGGGCTCGGCTAATCGCCGGAGGTCGAGGACGTGAGGTCAAGGACAAGGTGTTGGTTTTCTCCTCCGTGATGAGTCTGGCGGCGGCAGGAACGTGTGGAGGTTGTGGATGGAGCTGGATGAACGTGTGGAGGTTGTGGATGGAGCTGGATGAACGTGTGGAGGTTGTGGACGGAGTCTTGTGGGGTTTGGGGCCTGTCTCTGCCGGCCACTTAGGGCTGCCGAGCTGTGGTGTGTCCCGCTGGGAACCCCTCTGGCATGGAGAGGGTAGGGATGAAGGAAGGCAGCTGCGGGTGGGCTGTGTCCACCCAGGAGCAGGGTGAGAGGGGCGTGTGCTTCCCTTGGCTTCAAACCCCTTTGGGTGGCAGGAAGCAACCCCATATCCTCTGGGATCATCCATGGGATCTGGGGCAGGGAGTGGCTGTGTTGGCCCTGTCCACCCACCTGTGCCTGGCCTTTGAGGGGTGCTCAGCACTGGGTCCATCCCGCCCAGGGCCAATGGTGACACCCAGCCTTCCCTGCTCATGTTCACCCAACAGCTCCACAGCCACCTGAGAACACCAAACCTCCTGGGCAAAAGCCTGAAATCCCAAATTTCCCCACTTCTTCTCCTTGGAGCTGCACACAGGGATGGAATGTGGTGCCCTGAGCCACGTCCCCAGCAGACAAACCCCCCCCTCCTCCCCGAGAAGCGGCACCGAGGATGAGGCCGAAGGCTGACGCAACCGCCCAGGGTCCTGCTCACCCCGGCCCCTCGCCTTCCTTATCCCAATTAGGAGCTTCCCAGCCTGAATAAATTTTCCTGCTGAGGACAAAACTCGACGTCCACTGAGATCATTACGCTGCACTGGCTTAATTGGGAATTAGGTAGCCCAGAGCCGGACAGCCATGACCTTTCCCTGCCCCTCCAGCTTGTTTCAAAATCCACCACTTAGCGCGGCGAGCGAGAGGGCAGCCGGGTCCCCGTCACCCACCCAGGGTCAGTCCCAATCCCTTGGGACAAGGCAGGCACTGGGATCCATGTTAATGGGTTGGGAATGGGGCTCAGCACCTGCTGTGTGCTGTCCCAGCGGCTCAGCTCTGGCTGCAGCACAGCGTGGAGGGAGGGAATTGTCATCCCAGAGCCCCTTTGGCTGCTCCAGGGGGTGCCCAGACCCCTGCAGGATGTGTCTCGGGAAGACAAGTGGGGGAAAACCCCAATTATCAGCTGCTGGCGCTTTTTG
This sequence comes from Oriolus oriolus, assembly GCA_013400235.1. Classification (NCBI taxonomy): domain Eukaryota; kingdom Metazoa; phylum Chordata; class Aves; order Passeriformes; family Corvidae; genus Oriolus; species Oriolus oriolus. The sequence continues at coordinate 5,555 of VXBT01007656.1, forward strand.
GGGACTCGATTTTTGCCTGATTTTGAGGTGTTCATCAGATGGAGCATTCCCAGCTCAGCCATACATTCCTGGTGCTGCAGGAATGTTGGGGTTCACATCCTGCACCTCGGAAAAGTCCGGGTGCTAGGGCTGGGCTGAAAGCCCAATTTCCTCATCCCAGCTTGGAGTCCCCCTCCATGCGGGTGTCACCCCTTTTCCAATGATTTTGGGGTGATTTGGGGTTGCCCCCCTCCCCAGGGCTGGGATCAGATGCCGGCTGTGGGAAGCAGGGGCTGGATCCATCCTGCATCCCCTGCGGGCTGCGGGGAGCTGCCGTGGGCAGGATGGATCCCGCCGGGGCCAGGGAGCTCCACCTCCCTGGAGGTGCCACCTCCCTCAGGGACAGTATAAAGGACGAACTGTCCCTTTGTGCCGTGGCCAGTCCCAGCCCGGAGAGACCTCGGAGCAAGGACCCCGCAGGGTAAGAGAGCCGGGAGAGGGTTGGGATAAGGGTACCCCAAATTTTGGGGGGTGACTGTGGGATAACGGAGACTGATCCTCCCCGTCGGTGTCCAGAGGGGATGCGGAAAGGTGAGATCAGCCCTGGAGGGGGTCTGTGGAGCTGGGACCCCAAACCTCACCGCTTTGGGGGATTTTGGGTGCTCTTCCTTACTTTTTATCATTTTTAGTAGATGCTGTGCTGATTCCTGAAGGCAGCGAGGCCCCGAATCTGCCCCAAAGAGGGGCTTGGCCACGAGGTAACGCGACGGTGGCACACCCCGGCTGTCCCCATCCTCCCGGGGCCGGGGGTGCTGCTGGGGCTCCTGGGGAGGGGGGTGGTCCACGGCCAGATCCCAAATCCCAGCTCTGCCTGGGCTCCTTTCCCTGGGAGCTGCAAGGACGGAGCCAAATCCTGCACCCAGCCCAGCCAAACCGCCCGCACTCTGTGGGGATTTAGGGACAGAAGACCCTCCAACACCCCCATCCCGAGCCCCAGCCGGACCCCCTGGAACCCCCACGAGCCATCCCCAGCGCCCGGGACGAGGCCACCACAGTGCACGAGGGCTTTTATTGGGTCTCGTATGTACAGCGCCGGGGTGCGGGTGTCGATCGGGGCGGGGGGGACTCCCCACGCCCTGGCTCAGAGCAGGGGGTGCTTGCCCTGCTGCTGCTGCTGCTGCCGGTTTGCCAAGTGCATGAGCTTGAGGAGCAGATCTCCGGCCGAGCCATCCAGCACCGTCAGGTTCTTCTCCTCCGCCGCCTCCTGAGCGCCGTCGCTGCCCTCGTCCAGGCAGCCGGTGTCCATGGCGCACGTCTCTGCCGCAGGAAGCAAAACGCGGCGAAGGAACAGGTTATTGGGGACCACCAAGGGGTTGTTTTGGGCTGGGGAAGGGGTTGGTGGCAGCCAGGGGGGCCCGCACAGCTCGTGCTCCAGTTTTGTCTCTCCCGTTAACCAGGGAGCAGGGCTGGGTTTTCTGGGGCATCAGGGAGGCTGTGCCTGGTCAGGAAAAAGCTCGTGGTGGGTCAGGAAGGAGCTCTGAGCCCAGTCCTTTGGAATCAGAATGTTTTGGGTTGGAAGGGATCTTTAAAGAGCATCCAGTGCCACCCCCTGCCACGGGCAAGGACACCTTCCACTATCCCAGGCTGCTCCAAGCCACATCCAACCTGGCCTTGGACACTTCCCAGGGATCCAGGGGCAGCCACAGCTTCTCTGGGAAATCCATTCCAGGGCCTCACCACCCTCACAGGGAAAGAATTCCTTCCTTCCAGTCAGCCTGAATCCAACCACCCCCAAATTACCTCCGCACGAAACCAACACCGCTTCCACCCCGTGCCTCAGTTTCCCCTCCCTAAGGCCAAACCACACCACGGGATGAGCGTGACCCGGAGATCTCTTCCCCCCGCGCTCCCCGTCCGGCCGTGACCCGCTCACCGGCGGTGCAGCAGATGCCGGGCGCGGCGCAGCGGCCCCCGGAGCCGCAGGGCTGCCCGCCGGCCTGGCAGGGCGAGGGCAGGAAATCCTCCTCGGCGCAGCGCCGCGTCTCCGCCGTGCCCAGGTAGCAGCCCAGCTCCGCGCCGCAGCAGATGCCGGGCCCGAAGCAGTTCCCTCTGTTGCCGGGGCCGCAGGGCATGCACTGCGGGAAGGAGCTGCCTCAGTGCTCGCACCCCAAAAACCCTTCTTGCACCCCAAAACTCCTTCTTGCGTACCCTTGTGTTAGAAACCCCCTCTCCGCCACCCCCTCTTCCAGCTCTCGGAGGTGCCACGCTGCCACCAGCGCCGGTCTCCGCCACCAGCAGTGGTGACCTTGTGCCCCAGTTTGGGGCGTCACCGCTGCCCCCCGTGACGTCCCTGTCCCCTCTCCATGCGCTGTCCTGTCCTGCTCCCCCCCAGCCCCGCAGGACGCTCCGCTGTGGCCAAGCTTGAGCCTCTCCCCGAGGTGCCAACAGCACTTTGGAGTGGTCACTCCTCCGCCAGTGCCCCATGGTGCCCTCGGGCGTGTCCCCCCGCCATCCCAAAAAGCCCCACTACTCCTGCACGGTCAGCAGGTGACGGGAGCCTCTGCACCCCACAGAGCCGCTGCGTCCCTCCCGAAGCCCCATCCCGCGTCCCGAAGCGCCCATCCCGTCCCGTACCTGCCGGAGGGCTGTGTCGGCCAGCGCCCGCTTCCCGCCCCGGGGGCAGGTCTGGATGTAGCAGGCGGAGGACAAGGCGAGGAGGCAGAGGAAGGAGAGGGGCAGCGAAGGCTCTGCCATGGTGCGAGGTGCCCGCGGCCGTGCCAGGGGAAGCTGCTCCAGCTGCGTCTGGCCCCGTGCTGAGAGAGCTGCTATTTATGCTGCCATCACCCCTTCCCAGGGGAGGAGGAGGAGGAGGAGGAAGAAGAGGGATGGGTTGGATTTTTTTGTTGTTTTTCCTTTTTTTTTTAATCTCTTTCTGGTTTTTTTTTTTTTTTTTCCCAAATCGCATCCAAGCAAATCTGTAATTGAGATGATTCAGTGCAGCAGCACTCAGGGCTGGTGAATCCCACCCGTGGCTGCTCCGAGGGGCACGGGCCGGCCCTGGGATGTGCTTGGGAAGGGGCGCTGGATGGGCTGGGGGGTGGATTCAGGGAGAGGTGATCCTTCGGAAGGTGATGGTTTGGGGAGGGATGTGGGTTTGGGGACAGGTGTTCATTCCGGAGATGTGGTTTGGGGAAGGATGTGGATTTTGAGAGGGGTGCTGGTTTGGGAGTGATACTGGCTTGGGATGGATGTGGATTTTGGGAGAGGTGCTGGTTTCAGAGGGATGCTGGTCTGAGAGCAATGCTGATTTGGGCAGGGATAAGGGTTTGGAAGGTGCTGCTTTAGAGAGAGTTGTTTTATTTGGAGGATGCTGATTTGGGATTGATTCTGGTTTGGAGGGATGCAGATTTTGGGAGGCGAGCAGTGCTGGTTTGGGGAGGGATGCTGGCCTGAAGGGATGCTGTTTTGGGAGGTGGTGTTTGTTTGGAGCATGCTGGTCTAGGAGGGAGGCTGTTTGGTGGATGCTGGTTTGGGGAGGGATGCTGGTTTGGGGATGCTGGTTTGGGGATGCTGGTTTGACTGGTGCTGCTCTGGGAGGATTTGCTGGAGGGGAGTGATGGGGTTGGGGCTGGGAGAGAGCCCTGGGTGCACAAAAACACCCCAAAAACAAGGGCTGGGCTGCAGCATCGGGGTGCAGGGCAGGACCCTGCCAGACCCTGTCCCCAAAGGGACCCGTCAGTTCCACCCACGGCTGTCCCGCCTCTTCCGCCTCTTCTCCAAGAAAGCAGAAGGCACGGAAAGCTGTGGGAGAGGGGGAGACCAAAAGAAAAGGCTCCTTTGGGGCTGGCACAGACCCTCCTGCAGCAACCAGGAGTCCCCACTGCGCCGAGACCCAGCACACTCGTGTCACCCCTCACCCACGGGCTGTCAGAAACCTCTGTGCAGGAAAAACACCACCAACAACCCCCTGCCCCATCCGGCCGTGAATATTCCTGCTGGTCCCAGATCCCTTTTCCAGCAACACTGAAGGCATCCTCAGTAGTGTGAAATTAATATGCAGAGGGCAATCTGGTGCCTGTGAGCATCCGCCCTCTCTTTTCCCCCTAAAAATNGTGGTCCCGCTTCTGGAGTGGTTTTATCCTTTACTTATCTTCACATAAAGTGGGGAATTGAGTCAGAGAGCCATGAAAATCAGCCTGGACATCACCTGGGGTGGCTGAACATGTTTTTCTCCTGGCCCTGATTAGTTTCCCTCATTTTCTCCCCCCTCATTAACATTCTTTTTCTGCTGGATAAACACCCCAGGCCGGCTCAGCCCCAGCTGGAATGAGGGTTGTGGTGGTACCCTGGATGGGGAAGGGGCTGCTCTGCTCCAGCATCCCAAAGGAAGCTCTGATCCCACTGCAACCCTCCCTGGAAAACCAAAGTGCTTTGAAAAGCTCCACGGGAAGCAGGGAGTGATGCTGGGTGGGGGCTGAACCCCCGAGCATCGCTGTGCCCCCCAAGGGAAACTGAGGCACGCCAGGAGACCATTTTATGTATCAGTGCTGGGGGTCCCAGCCTGCTCCCAGCTCCTGCCGTGTGATTTTGGGGCATGGATCCACCTGGGGGGTGCCAGTCCTGGGGTTTGGGGCTTTCACTGGGTAACATGAGGGCGATTTCCTCCCCTCGAGGGGGCTGAAGGCGGCCACAGCCCCTGACTCAGCTCTCCCTGGGACCGAGAGAGCGGCGAGTTCCCGAATCTGCCCCGTGACGCTGAATCACCCACGCGGGGCAGCCGTGGGGGATTTAATGACCAACATCATTAGCGCCAGCCTCGTTTCCCCATCCAAACCCATCCCTTCACAGTGGGAGCCCAAACCCACTTACGTTGCAGGGCCGAGGAGGACGCAAAAGCCCTCGGCTGGGAAAACTTTTCTTTAAAAGAACCCCAAATGTCAGCTCTAAATTGGGTGCTACGCGCTCCTGCTCCGTCTCTTCATTACTGTATCGTAAAATTACATTAGCCGGGAACGATCTGCATTCAAATGATTCTGTGTCTGGAATGATAACGCAGGAATATGAGATTAAAATGTAATTATGCTCTTTAAAGTCAAGGAAGGTTAATAAAATGTTTTTCCGAGTTGCAGAGGCTCCACAGCCGCAAGGCGGAATCACTTACGGGAATCAAGGGGAGGATGAGGTGGGAATGGGGAGGGGAAAATGGGTGGAAAACGCAAAAAAAGGGGGTTTTGGGGAGGGAAATATTGGGGTCACCTGGGGTGTGTCATAGGATACGTGATCCCGGGGGATGGGTTTCATAGGGGTGGGCAGAGCCAGCCCTGCTGGGCTGTGATGCTCCCTGGTACCCGGGGGGCTGCTGGGCCCCCATCCCACATCCCGCTCCCAACCGAGGCCTTGGGGCTGCTCAGAGTCCTACCCCAAATCCCCCAACACCAGCCCCAGGGTCCCTTCCCTGTGTCTCCAGCACCAGAGTTGCTCTGCCATGTCCCTGCTCTTCCTCGGGCTCTTTCCCAGAGGACCCCCCTCCCTTAGCGCTCATCTCCTAAGGACACGCGCGGGGTGCGGCCGGTGCCGGGGCATTCATCGGGGCCATCAGCGGCTCCCATCCCTATCCCAGCTCCCCTCAGGAATGAGGGAAGCCCCAAAGGCCTGACCTGGGCTGGGAATGGGGCAGCAGCCTCAAATCTGCCCCCCTGCTCAGCCAAAATGCAGCCCCAGCTCTTGCAGACACAGCAGAGGGGCTGGGGCTGCCAGACGGGCTCAGCCACGGAGATCATGGAACCTCTGAGGCTGGAAAAGCCCTCCAAGATCATTGAGTAGCCCCAGCACTGCCAAGGCCACCACTGACCATGTCCCTGAGTGCCACACCCGCATGGCTTTTAAATCCCTTCAGGGATGGGGACTCCACCACTGCCCTGGGCAGCTGTGCCAGTGCCTGACCCTCCCTTCCAGGGAGAAATCTTCCCTAATACCCAATCTGAACTGCTCCCTTCCTTCATTAACAGCAGGAGCCTCATTGGCTCTGGAGCCCCCAGCGAGGTTTGTGAGACCCCTTTGGGAGGCAGGAGAAGGGATGGAGGTGACTCTGCTTGGCTGCAGCACGGGGAGCTCCCAGTGCCGAAGCTTAACCAGGAGAAATGAGAGTGACAATGTTTAATCAGGATAAATTAGAGGATGTTGGAAAATGGGATGAATTTCACTGATTTGTGCGTTTTCCTGCCTTTGCTGTGGCTGGAGGGGGATGCAGCAGGGAAGGAGAAACTTCTTGAAGACAAGACTGATGCGCTGGGGACACGGAGAGGGTCAGGGTGGCAACAGAGAGCTCCCTGCTCCTGCTGGGAGCTCTAATGGTCCTCAAATGGATCTGTCACTGTCACCTTGGCCCCGTGGCTGACAGGGGGTTAATGGCTGGGGGGTGGTGGGGAGGGGGATCCTGCACCTCCTCCCCTCACATCTCAGATAAAGATGCTCCTCTGCTTCCCTGACAGCTGGAAAACAGCTTTGATGCCTCTTTAGAGGCAGCACAGCCAACGCCGAGATCGGCTGGGGCGCTGCTTTGATCACTTCCACGGCCAAATCCATCCTGCTGGGACGTGGACGTCACGTCGGGAGGTCACTGACCAGCAGGGGATGGATTTGTCCAAAAAACATGCTTGAAGGACAGCATTAGAGGAAATTGCTCCGGCTGCAATCAGTTCCATTCCCCATCTCCCAGGGAGAAGACAGGCTTGGTGCTGGGAATAAATTTGCTGGTGGCATCCATATGGGAGCTGAAGAGGGATTGCTGTGGGTCCAGGCAGAGGAACCCATGGAAATTCCTGGCTCTGTGTCACCCAGATTCCAGCCCATCACCTTGGGGTGCAGAGGGGGTCCCTGCTGCCTACAGGGGTTTCAGTGCTCTGGGATCAGGGGGGCTCACACCCAGCTGGGGCAGGGGATCCTTCCCTGAGCTCCAAGACGTGGGTGCAGAGGGAAACTCACCCCTGGATCCGCAGCAAGAGGGGACAGAGTGGGTGAAATGTGCTGCCAAAGGGTCACAGAGGGTTAAGGAGGAGGAGAAATCGGGGGATGAAGGCTCTGAGAACCGGAGATGAGCAGGGAGGGGGACCTGATGTCCCAACACCACCCCTTCCCTTCCGACCCCTGCTCTGTGCTGGCTCCTGCTCCTCCCTGCAGAGCGAAGGGAACCTGGAGGTAATTTGGGTGTCAGGCTCCCACCCGGATCTCTGCCCACTGACAGGACACCACAAACAACTTTTGGGCACTGGAGCAGCTTGTCAGAAGCGGTGGATTTGGGTTTGGTTGGAAGCTTTGTCAGCACTGGAGGTGATGGCTCTGGGGGTCCAGAGGCAGCCATCCTTCCTCCTGCCTTGCCTGGGGGAGGTGTGAGAGCTGAATCAGCCCGGGCTGGCTCACTGCAAACACGACACCACCACTGCAGTGAAGTGGATTTACTGCCTCTGAATCGTGGGGTTTTTAGGAATTTTGTGCCTATTTTCTAAGCGTTTATTATTTTAAGAGGCGTGATTTTCTATTTTTGCTGCGAACGGAGACGGGCTGTAAACTCCTGCTGACGCAGCCAGGGAGCAGGAGCAGCGTGGGGCCAGCACAAAGCCCTGCTCCAGTGGATGAGCAGCTCCTTCCCGTGCCAGGAACACGTCAACACTGCTCAGGTGCCTCTTGAGAGCAAATAAACGTGGCACCAGCAGGGGGTCGCAGAGGTGACAAACCCTTTGATGTCACCTTACCTCCATCACATCCAGGATGGAACACATCCAAGTCATTTCATGTCTGGCTTTCTCCTGAGCAGCTCTCTGAGACGCCCATGGGGAGTCTCATCCCTGTGATCCACGAGGCTGCTGCCACAACCCCTCTGAACCCCCTGGTCTGCAGCTCTCCCGTGTTGGTTTGGCTTTTCCCAGCCCGTTTATTCCTCCTCCGCCCAGAGATTCACTCCACGACATCGTTAAGCCCCACGATGAGAGCAATCAGAAGCCAGAGAGAGAACCTGACTTTAAACATTTTATTAAGGCTTAAATGTCTATCAGCCAGCCAGGAGCTGGGCCGGTCACACAAGAGGGTGGGATGGGATGGCTTTTCTACACGAGTCTGGATGAGCAGGGTGAGATCACTGCCAGCTCCTCACTCCTCAACCACGGCCTCTCGCTGTCGATTTCAGGACGAGGGACACGCTCCCAGCAGGACGAGGGGAGGGCGAGGTGGGGAAGGGAAGGAAGTCAGAGGGGGCTTCGTGTGTGGTGTCACTCACAAGGACTTTACCTGCTCCACAACCGGGTGGCTGCTGGTCAAACGCGGCGTGAACTCGCGGGGAAGCTGAGCTGGTCCGAAAGGCACCTGTGCTAAACCTCTGAGCCCCGGGGTGGTGGTGGAGACCAGTCCTGGATAAATACATATTCCTTGATAAAGAAACTATGGCTTTTGTCATCCTCAGGCTCCTGGCCACGCTCTAACCCCCCACCCCCCCTACTCTGTAAGCACAAGGCCGAGTTCTCTCCGCTCTCCGGCTCTCCTCCCGGCGGGCTGGCGGCTCCTCCGGCAGATCCGTGCGGACACGGGGCACAGCAGCAGCTCCTTCTCGTCCTCCCGGCAGCCTGGGGGTCAGAAGTGAACCCTCCTGACATCGTGTGTGGCTGCCGCCCTCTTGCAGCTCCCGCAGTGGATGGGGGAGGCCGGAGCCTTCTGGCGCTCGGCCAGGCAGGGCCGGCACACGAGGTGCCCGCAGGGGAGCTGGTACACGGGCTCTGCCTTGAAGTAGCAGGAGAAGGATTTGCCACAGGAAGCACATCCCTGGGTCTGGCTGCTCCTGCCGTGCTCTGCAAATCCAGAATCACAGAATCAGCAGGCTGGAAAAAACTTCGGGGATCATCGAGTCCAGCCTGTGACCCTACACCACCACATCCAGTCTCTCCTGGTGACCCCACCACGTCCCTGGGCAGCCCCTTCCGATGTCTGATCATCCCTCCTCGTGTCCAGCCTAAACCTCCCCTGGCACAGCTTAAGAGTCTAAAACACAGGGACAGAAGTGGATTAGGCAGGGAAGTGTGAGAAGCCCAGGCTGGGCCACCCCTTGTGTGCCAGTCCTGCCCACAAGCAGAGGGCCCCAGGTCCTGCAGACTCCGGGCACGGCTGTGACTCAGGACCGTGCCACTTCCCTGCCATCACCATGAGGGAAGGGAAGAGTCCAGCTCCCAGGGCAGGGTGTGCTCAGAAAGGGATGGATCCCAGCAGCACTTGCACCGTCAGGCTTTTAATTGAGGACAGATGACTGTAAAAAAGGGCTTTTCACTTTTGCTGAGACGAAATCAGCCTCCCTCCCGCTCTCCCGACCGGATTAGAGGCGGCGATTCCCAAGTGGAAAGGTTGAGGCGTCGCTTTGCATTCCTGTCACACACAGCCCATCAAGGGCCACTCAGCTCTCAAACAGCAGCAGTTTCAGAGGGGACAGGAAAAAGCTTCACAGCTGAAAGTCACTGTGAAACAGCAAAAGCTGCTTGGGGACAGGGAGAGAGGGAGAAACAGTCACAGACAGACAAACAGACAGACAGAGCCCTTCCCCAGGGTCCCTCTGAAGCCCCTTCTCAGCCAGGAGCAGGCAGAGCCTCACCCAGGGGGAGAGAAGCCAGGACGTGCACAGGGAGATCTGAAGGTTCAACGCTTCCCTGCACCCCAAAGGAATAATTTTGGGAATGCAAACACAGCTGGATGAGGGGCTGGGCAGCAGGTGGGATGAAAACAGCGAGGGCTTGGCAGCCTGGGTTGTGTACACCCAGTCCTGATGGGATTCCGGGCACACACGGCGCTGGCTGGCCTGGGATGTTGCTGCTGTGACCCGTCCCTGCTAAGGGCTGGATGTCACATGGTATTTCAAAGAATCATGGAATGGTTTGGGTTGGAAGGGATCATAAAACCCATCCCATTCCATCCCCTGCCATGGGCAGGGACACCTTCCACGATCCCAGGCTGCTCCAAGCCCCGTCCAGCCTGACCTTGGACAGTTCCAGGGATCCAGTGGCAGCCACAGCTTCTCTGGGCACCCTGTGCCAGGGCCTCACCACCCTCACAGGGAACAATTTCCCCCCAGTATCCCATCTCAAGCTACTCTTTGAGTTTACAAACATTCCCCCTTGCCCTGCCATTATCTGCCTGTATAAAAAGAGACTCCCCCTCTTCTTCCTAAGGCCCTTTTAAGCACTGGAAGGCTGCAGGATTTTCTGGATTTACACCTCCCTGCAGCATCCCCACACCAGACTCATTCCCCACCCACGTGGCAGCTCCCTGGCTTGCTCCACGCAGCTCCCAGGCAACACTGAACCACTCAGCCCAAATTCCAGAGCTCTGGGAACAGTCTGAACTAACCTGGAGCAGGCTGAGCACTGTGGCCAAGCACGACACATCCCGGATCATCCTTGGGCAGCACAGATATGACAGCCAAGAACACAGGAAAATCACAGGACTGGTGCCACAGCCTGCTCTGACCATGGGCATGGACAACATCCCACACCTTCTGGGGATCAGCAAGGTCTAACCTGCCTCACTGGGAGGATAAACCATCAAAACTGCAGAGAGAGAGGCAAGGACTGTGAAGTGAAGCTTGCTGGGAGACAATGGGATATTTTTGTACGGAACGTATAAATCTTTGGGGTGTGAACAACGCTCCCTGTTAACCCAGCCCCAGCTCTCCTGCAGCTCCCAAAGGTGATCCAGAGGTGCCTGCTGCTCACCAAGGACTGTGCCCACGCTCCAGGAACTGCTGCAGCCACCCTCTCCTGGAGCCTGCTGCTGGCTCTTCATCAGCTTGGCTGTGAAGGAGGGCATGGAGCTGAGAGCCGAGGTCAGGGCAGTGTCCAAGCTCTCCGACAGCTTCTGCTCGTGGGACACCAGATCTGCAAAGGGAAACACAAACATGAGGTCTGCAAAGGGAAACACAAACACGAGGTCTGCAAAGGGAAACACAAACACCAGGTCTGCAAAGGGGAGCACAAACACCAGGTCTGCAAAGAAAAAGATGCAGAAGCAGATGCTGGGAAAAAGAATCTGTGATGCAAATGCTGCCTTGGCTCTGAACCCTGAAGGATTTTAGGAGTCCTGCCACTTGTTTTGTTGAGAGGTGTCTTCTCCCCACAGAGGGGCTGGGATGGGGGTGGAGTGCCTCATCTCCTTTGGGACCTAGAGGTGGAATGCTCTATGGATTACCACCAGACATTCATGTGGTGTCCCAGTGCCAGCTTATACAGGATCAGAATCATCTGGGTTGGAAAAGCCCTCCAAGATCATCCAGTCCAACCCTTAACCAGCACTGCCAAGGCCTCCACTAAATCACGTCCCCAAGTGCCACACCCACATGGCTTTTAAATACCTTCAGGGATGGGCAGCCTGTGCCAGGGCTGGAGAACCCTTTCCATGAAGGAATTTTCCCTAATATCCAACCTAAACCTCTCCTGGCACACCCTGAGGCTATTTCCTCTTGTTCCCTGGGAACAGAGCCTGACCCCCACCTGGCTGCACCCTCCTTTCAGGGGGTTGTAGAAGTCTGCAGGTCTAAAAAAGGGGCAAAACTCCAAAGAAACCAGAAAGCCGTTTTTCCCTGAAATCCCAGGCACTCCCTCAGCCAGCTCCCGAGCATCCCAGCCCAGTGCTCCCAGCCTCGCTCCCTGCAGCTCACGGAGAACATTGAAACCATTAATAAAATCCGTGGGACTTGTTTTTCCCTCTCTGTCCCAGTTCCGAGCCCCAGGGCCAGGGCCGGACCCTCCCTGCAGGGCTGCCCTGCGCAGCACCGGCGGCGCTAATTAAGACGGCGCTAATTAAGACGAAGCATTAAGAGAATGCTGTCTGCATCACTAATTCTGTTAAACCCACCTCCCAAGGGAAGAGCCCGGAACTGGCGCTGCACATTTGCTCCACCAATCAAGGCTGATGATCCAGTGAAGCACGAGCTCTGCGGGCTGAGCACTCTGCTTTCATTTATGTACGGACACAGGAGCTCCAGGACCCCCAGGGCAGCTCCTGCTCCTGTGGGGCTGGAGCACATCCTGGTGGGAGCTGTCACACACCTCCACAACCTAAACAACCAAAGATTCCTCCTAAAACAGGGAATGAGCTCTAGGCTGAGGGATCAGAGCAGGAATGTGCAGTCTGACTCTGTGTGGTACCAGCAGACATCAGTTATTTTCGACCAAAGGATTTGTTTAAAATCAAACGGCCGCCTGAGCTTTGTCCTCAAAACATTTTTGGGCAGTTTGGGAGAAGGGTGAAGGCAGTGACAGCTCCCAGCAGCTCTGGGTCACCTTTTGACGTATCACAGACCACCAGGTTAGAGCAGACCAGGCAACTGGGCTTACCTGCCTGGAGAGCCACCCAGAAGCTGCCCACACACCTGGATACCCACACCTGGTCCCCAAGTGCCACATCCACATGGCTTTTAAATCCTTCCTGGGATGGGGACTCCAGCACTGCCCTGGGCAGCTGTGTCAGGGCTGGACAGCCCTTTCCATGAAGGAATTGTCCCCAATATCCAAGCTAAACCTTCCCTGGTGCAACTCTTGTTTCCTCCTGCCCCTGTTCCCTGGGATCAGAGCCTGACCCCCACCTGGCTGCACCCTCCTTTCAGGGAGCTGTTGAGAGCCACAAGGTCCCCCCTGAGCCTCCCGCTCTCCAGATTTGCAGAACATTTTGCATTCCCAGCAGTGCCGCTACCAGATCACTGAGAAAACCATGGATGAAGGGAAACCAGTGCCCATTCCCTTCCCCTGGAGCCACAAGTCACATCTCTTGTCTAATTTAGTCTCAACCAGGTTTTCTGCTTTAACCACCTGCAAATTCAGTGCAGGTCTCTCCCAGGCTGGGCTGCTCCTCCTCCCTGCAATTCCCTCGCTGTGGTTTGTTCTGTGTCCCATTCCTGCTTTCCTTCCCACCTCCCTCCTCGTGATGATCCATGCAGCCAGGACTCCCCGTGCCATCACCACTGCACCACCACCAGACGTTTCTTTTCCTGTTTTTGCATGAAATAAATCCCCTGGAAAAAGAAACTTCAAACCAGGATGGTGAGAAGAACGTTGTCTCCACACGGAAGGAGGAGAAAGGCAATCCAAACTAAAAGGGGAACAGGGTGACGTGAGCAAACAAGGGCTGTGAAACTGAAATGCATGAAATGACCCAGCTCCACCACACCCACCAACAGCCAAACAGCCTGGAAAATTCTAGAGGCGGGATGGGAATTTGTACTGGATTCGTCCTGGTTTGAAAGCCCAGCCTGGGGCTGTCACAACACTCAAGGAACGGAGGTGACCCGGGGAGCCGCGATACCTGTGGAACAGTCCATCTGGATCAAGTGGGAGTCACTGTCAGTTTTCATTTTTTTAGCACTGTTCTCTGAGGTAGCCGTGACAAGTAAGTTTGTAGCAGAAAAATAGGGCGGCTGCAGGGAGCCCTGATCCATGCAGTCCATTTTCCTTTTCAGAGAAGACATGGCGAGGGAGGAGGGCACCAGGCTCTCCGAGGCGTGAGCCCTCCCCAGCAGGTTGGTGCCAGGGATGCTGTGCTGCAGCAGGAAGTGGTCTATCCTGGCCTTGAGGGTGGGGTGAGGTAGGGGCTGCGAGTGCTGGCTGAAGGCCACCCCTGTGAAGGGATCGCTGGGAACCCGGCCCCAAGACGCCTCGCTCCGGTTGCATTTTTCCAGGGTGGTCTGGTCAATCACCTTCCCAGAGGGCAGGAGCATGGGTAAAGTCATGATCTCCAGAGTGATGGGGTCCAGGAATTCTTCAGGGATGTCTTGGACGACATCCACCAGCTTGTGCAGGGTCTGCTGCTCGTTGGCACTGAAGGGGACGCAGTCGCTCTCCATCGGCGTCCAGAGCTCCGGCTTGAGGCCGCCGACGTCCTGGGCCAGGAACTGGGAGGCCACCTGGAAGACGCCCTCGATCACCTCCTGCGGGCAGGACTTGGCAGGTTGTCCCCACACCTCCAGCCTCTTGATGCTGGGCAGGCCCCCGCCGGCCACGTGGGTGATGCAGATTTTTAGGTGGGACACGTTGCTGAGCGAGGCCGGCCCTTTGTTCCAGAGGTCTTGAGACACCGAGCCGGGGTAGGAGAAGACATTTTCCATCTGATGGAAGGGAGGCCTCGGCTTGAAGCCTCTGTGGCCGAAAGTCACTTTGCTCTGATTTTTTAAGACAGCTTTGCCCACCAGGGTGAAGGTGTCCTTGTCCGACACAGGCTGCCCGGCCAGACCTGAGCACTGCCCCTCAGGGCTCTGCCAAGAGGTTTTGTTGCATGAGGTAGAGGTGTAAACTTCCAGGCCGGAGAAGGTCTGGTAGCCCCCGGAGGAGATGTCGACGTTGATCCTGCAGATCTCGATGTTGAAGGGGAAGGAGATGGTGACGTGCACCGGGGGTTTGATGAAGTACTCGCTGCGGAAGCCGCGGTTCCTCCTGGCGAGGTCTTCGGAGATCAGGTTCTCCACCTCGTAGCCATCGGCAGAGATCTGCGTGCCGGGACAAAACTGGGATCAGTTTGGAGCAAGGAAGCAAAGGGAAGCGAATTTCACGAGCACTTCCATAGATTCTCAAGGTGATGTCAGCCAGGAGCCAAGGCTGAGGTTTATGTGCAGCTCAGACCAGGCAGAGCAGACCCACTCCCACCCTCCTCCAGCCACGTGCTCCCATCCCCTCTTCCTGCACCCTCTGTCACCATGTGCAGACCTGACTTAACTGCTGGGAGAGAAGAAAATTAGGGACAATTTGTGGTTTTGACTGGGTCAGTGAAATAAGTCAGGTGGGAGAGGGTGGCTGGGAGCAGAGGGTGAGTGTGGGGTAGATGGGAGTCTCCTCTTTCAGTCTCCCTTTTCAGATGGGAGTCTCCTCATTTTCTCTGTGCCAACTTATCCTGCCACGTGGAAAGGCACTTGGAATCACAGTTACAGGATCCCAGAGGAACTCTGGATGTTAATCAACCGCTGGGACCCACCCCACCCATCCCTGAGGGAGATCCATCAAACCACATCTCAGAACATCCAATCCCGCCCTCTGCTCTGCTCCTGGCCAGACTGGCTCAACTCATTCTCTTTCCTGGAAGCCCCAGGGCCTAAGAAATCTGCAGCACTTGCTGAATGGACAAATAAAAACGAGGAAAAATCTGTGTATTCCATCTGTTTAATATGGCCTTGACCATGAAAATCACACCAAACCTCCATGGCACGGCTGGGTCTCTCCACAAAAACTTCCAGTCCTGCTGCTTTTGCAGCACAGTACCAAGCCAAGGCTGTCCTGGATTTTGGGGTGAGTTGGTGTGGAAACTTACAATTAAAAAATAGCTTTGAACTGGCTAAAACCGAGTTTCTTAAGAGATTCTGATGCGCTGAGTGAAACCAGAAATACTTGGAAAGCTGTGTGTTCCACTGGGCAGAGGGAAAGCTGGAACATTGCAGGGGAAAAGGGATCTCAAGTTAAAGAACGTACACCTGGAAGCACATAATGTTGTCTGGTTATGAGATCCTGCAAAATCAGGGCTTTTCCCTCCAATATTTAGTGTGTGCCACATCAGAGCAGTGATGCTGACTATCCCAGAGGAGCAGTGAACAATCCCCCCCCCCGAACAATTCCACCTAATCCCTCCATCCCTCCCACTCTCCAAAACCCCCCACACCACTGTTTTACCTTGTTGCAGTGAATTCTCGGCTTGAACTGTGGGAGACAGACGTTTATTACCATTTTGGCAGCTGGAGAGAGGTCACTTGCTGAGCATCAGAGTCAGCTTGGGGAAAAAAAATTAAAAATAAAGGAAGTGAATATCCACGAGCAGTGAAAGGGTCTTGGATTTCAGAGCCTGGGTGAGTTACAGGCTTGGGAATTCCTAAAATGCACCTCAGATCTGAGTCCAGGAGGTGAAGCCAATATAAACCCAAATGAATGGAGTGCAGAGATGTGATTGAGAGAAACACAATCATATTAACATTAATTAGTGAACCTGTGGAGAAAAATCAAAGAGAAAATGGCTATTTTAACTAAAACCACCTATGAACAGACCAGCAATTAGATGTGAAGGTTTATCAAAAGATGCAGCAGCTCTGTAGGTGAAGGAAAGCACCAGCACAGCACAGGAGGCTGCCACAGTGAGTCAAGATTACCCACAAATATTAATAATTGGTGTTAAATAACTCCAAGGGAGCAGAGGGCACGGAATAGCTCTGAGGGAGATGTCTGAGATCTGAACACCAACCGCTGATTCTTCTGCCAGCGTTCATTAAGGAAACTCAAGTGAACACACCTTCTTTCCCACAGAAAAAAAATGTGCCTGGAATTGGCTCTCAGATCCCTTTTAAGAATGAAATTATCTGCGAGGTGAGAGCTTTAACCTCGTGTTAACCCCAGCTTTAAAATGTCACCGCCCTGGGCAACCTTGCAAATCAGGGACTCGCTGCCTCCTTCAAGAACAAGCAGCTCTTTAATGATTTTCCACTGATCTGTTGGTTCAGCCCAAATGAAATTGGCCTTCCAGGGGCACGTTGGAAAGGCAGAGTTAATGAGCTCCCTGTGCTGCATCTGGAAGGAGAAAGGTGGAATTCAAGGCACAAATCCCACAGATAAAACTCAACCCAACACGGAATTCACACCTGCAGAGAGCAGAGCTGGGTTACAACACCTTGAACGAAGCAGCTGTGAACCTTACGAGAGGAACAGCCAGGTGAGCAGCACTTCTATCCCAAAATTAGACCTGGCAGCCATCAGGAGCAATTCCTGCTCCTCGAGGAGCAGGACAAGCACACACCAACTCTCCTCCAACACGGCTTTCCTGGCTTTCTGAGTCTGAGAGGTTTCCAGTACGGGGCTGCCAGTGGGGAACTGTTTACACTGGCCTGACTTTTGGCACTCACACCTTGTAGGAGACTGACAGTTCAGCTACAGGCTGTGCCTCAAAACCGCTCTTTTTGGCTCATTTGGAACCAAAATGAATTTACCAAGTGGTGACTTCACTTGGCCCTCAGCACCGGTGTTGTGAAGAGCAGCAAACCAACCCTCCTTGCTCCCTTCCTTGGGAAAACTCAAGATTCTCCCCCTGTTCTGTCTCTCCTCTCTTTCCTGGGCTGAAGACTTCTGCAACATGGGGAGCTCTGTATGGGTATTTTATAGGATTTTCTCCTACCTGTTTGTGACCCTGAGAAAAACAACTCAGGTTAATTTTTCCAGTCTCAATACCTCAGTAAGAAAATGGATCATTCCGCATTTCCAAGTCACTGCACTCCCTTCTGCTGCAAGACTGCTACAAATCTCATGGCAAAAGTTGAGTCACCGAGTTGCTTTTACCCACGGCTGTGGCTTTTTTTCCCTCTCTCTTCAGTGAGTGCCTTCCCTAAGGTGAACAAAGATCTTTGCACTGAGGCAGTGAAACACAGACCTGAAAAAAATCCTCCGTGGTTTTGGACAGGGAATTTCAAACCAGGCTGTCTGGAGCTTGTCACCACGTCCCTTCCTGGTGTGTCCTGCATGGGACTATGGAACTGCTGCCACAAGGAATGTGCATGGTGGACACCAAATAAAGTCCCTGGAGCATGAAATGAATGTCCTGAGATCAGAGCACCCTGACCCTCAGTCCCACTCAGTATCCACGTTCCACCCTGCTCACACCCAGATCCTAAAGGAGAAACCCAGGCTGTGCCCTCAGCCCCAGCTCCATGGGGATGGAGACATGAGGAAATAACTGTGTGTGTTCCTGGCACCCAGATCAGCCTCATGACTAAATATCCTCTGTTCCTGCCCTCACAGAGGCACCAAATCCAACCACTCTCGTTTAGGGCGGAGAAAGAAGCAGTCACAGAGAAAAACAAATTGTTAGTGGGTTTTATTTGTGGTGGAAGCATTTGAGGATCCGGGTACAAATGGAGAGCACGGGAAGTAGAGATGTCACCAGAGCAGAAATGACCACACAGAGCACCTGCCAAAAGCTGAGCCAACACCCAGAGCCCATTTTAACCAGTACCCAGCCACGGAGGTGCACTGGGGAGGCTCTGGGCGAGCCCTCGCCCCCACTAGCCGGCCCCAGTGAGCAGCACCGGGCAGAACACTTTGTAGTGGAGGTAGCTGAGCTTCTCGGAGCGCGTGCGCTTGAGCAGAGGGAACCACTCCCAGAAGGGAATCTCCACCACCTCGTAGCCCAGCAGCCGCAGCTGCCGCCGCTTCAGGCAGTGCAGCCCCAGCAGCCGCTTGGAGCCGTAGCAGAAGTGGTTCCTGTTGGACACCTGCAGCGCCAGCCTCACTTCCCCAGGCTGCCGGCGCCCTGCTTCAGGCTCAGCCTGGGATTTGGCGCCTGCAGGAAGGGCTCCACCCAAGCACAGCGTTCCTGCTGCGTCCCCTCTCTCCCGTCTGGGAATCCCGGCTTCAGTTCCCACTTCCACGGGACTCCGGCTATGAGCTCTCCGCTTTGTGAGCTGAGAAATTAAATCATCTGTCAGACTAACTCCCACGCCTTTCAGCTTCTTGGCTGCCACAGGATCCTTGAAGTTGAAAGGGATGGGACGTCCATCCGTGGCCAAACGCACCTCCAGATCACTGGACCTGGTGTGGGGCAGGATCATGTGGTTCTTCACGTACTCAGGGCCTCCCAGCATGCTCTCGAGGAGGGACGTGGCTTCCACAATTTCAGGCCTGACGTAGATTTCCCGCTCTGCAAAGCTCAGAATCATCTCAGTGAACTCCTGACAAAGCTGAGGCGGGAGGCGGCTGCCTTGGTAGGTCGGGCACTCGATTTCAACGCTCTTACTAAGGGTGAACAGGTCCTTGTTGAGCTCATATTTGCTACCTCTGGTTTTCTGGACAAACTCCTCCCTGAAAGCAAAGTCTATCAGCTCCTCTGGGAAGCGTTTGACAAATGCCAGGCCAAGCAGAGCAGTAAGGAGATGCTCTGGAAACTTGCTAAACTCATGGACTTTCGTATGCAACTGGTTTATCAGGCTGGAGTAAAACTCCTCGTTGGGAGGTTCATAGTCCAGGCACCCAAACGACCACAGGAATTTGGCAGCGTCCTTGCTCCGGCAGTAGGACACCTTGGAAGGCAACGAGGCGGCGACAGCAGCCAAAACATCCTCGTTAAAGAAGTGCAGGGCTGAGTAGGTAAGAGTGATGTGCATGATGCCCTGGACGTTTGTTGTGGGAATCCGAGCAGGAATCACCTTCCCGAGCTCCCTCATGAGGGGCACGTGGTCCATGCGAGTGTAGCGCAGCATCTTGAGCACGTTCACCAAGGCATAAGTGCTCATGTCCTCCATCTGCAGGGACACTCTGTCTGCAATCCTCCTCATGACGTGGTCAGACACCCCACCAAGGGATTTGAAGAGCCCCAAGCAGATGGCACCCAGCTCCTCCAAGGTGAAGGCGTCCAAGTACTTCAGGATCGTGCTCTCCACCTTCTGCGCCAAGTCCGCGGGCGACCTCCGGCCTTCCCCGATGATGTAGAGGAGCTGCACAAACTGGGGCAAGGTGAGGTCCTTCCAGTGCAGGTTGGCATAGCTGAACAGAATGCCCAGGTAGGAGGGCACGCTGCGGTCCAGGCAGCGCCAGCAATCGGCCACCAGCAGCAGCTGCTCCAGGTCCATGTCCCACGCCCGCCGGCAGAACTCGGCCTCACACGCGTCGAGCAGGGGGTGGGAGGCTGGCACGGCCAAAGGGACACAAGCCTTTAAAATCTGGATGAGATCTGGGGTGCTGAACAGCCTGATGGCCGTGATGGCATGGTGGCACAGGGCACTGAACCTGGGATCGGACCCCAGCGCCGCGCGTCGCTCCGCTGGCAAACGGCTCAGCTTGCGGAAATAATCCGTGAGGACTCCCGGGCTGCCCTCACACCCAGCCACACTCTGTAAAATCGAGTCCCCTTCCTCGGCAGGGAGGGTCTGTGCTGGCTCAGCGCTGTCACAGCTGAGAGATCTGTACTCAGGCCTCCCCTTCTGGAACATGCGGGGGTCCTCCTTGGAGTTGTGCACCTCCCATTTTTCCTTCTCTGCTTCCTCCTTGTACAGCATGGCCAGGATGGTCTGCTCCAGGAGCGCACTGGGCTTGGGCTTGGGCAGGGCATTCCTGACGGGTGGCAAAGCTTGGGAAGAGGCAGTAGGGAACGTCTGCGGAGCCTGCGCGGTGCCAGGGCCGGTGAATGTGTCACCGAGGGCCTG
This sequence comes from Oriolus oriolus, assembly GCA_013400235.1. Taxonomy (NCBI): domain Eukaryota; kingdom Metazoa; phylum Chordata; class Aves; order Passeriformes; family Corvidae; genus Oriolus; species Oriolus oriolus. The sequence continues at coordinate 25,716 of VXBT01007656.1, forward strand.
GCTGCTGTCCCTATCCACGCGCTGCTGGGAGCCAGCCCTGCCTTTGGCATAGGCAGCTGGGTTATACAACACTCTGTAGTCCTGTGGCTTCAGCAGCTGGATTGTAGCCCCGGATTCGGTCCCAGTGTTGGCTGCTCCTGGCTTATCTCGCTTTTCCTTCCTGCTTTTGCTGCTTCCACGCTCGGCCTTGCGCTTGGCTGTGGTCGAAAACGCTGCCACCCTGCTCAGCCTTGGGAATCTTCGGCACATTAGCACCGTAGCCATGGATCTCAACTTACTGGGGCTCAGAGCTGCTTCCAGGTACTGAAAAAAGGGCAGACGGAGAGTGAGTGGCCTCCACCTCACAGGCAGCACGTTTTACTCAATCCTTTACGCTACCCAAAGGGAGGCGGCGCCGGTGCTTCCCCTGGCCAGGACAGCTGGATCCCGGCAAAGCCACTATGGAACGTCACCTCATGCAAAGGCAGCTCAGGATGAGCACCCAGGTGACCTGGGGTTGGAGCAGAAGGCAGTCAGGGCACGACCTGCTACTCAGCAGACACAAGAAACTTGGCACAGACTGGGAGAGTTAAGGAAAAAATAATTGTTTTTTCATTCTTAAGAGACCCAAGGTGCTTTTCTTTCATTCTGAACAGTGAAAAGGTGTTTTTGCAGTAGAGCTGCAGCTTCAAGAGACTTTATGTGTTCAAACAGAGCATCCTGCTGCTTTGGTCATCGTGGTCTGAATCACCGACCACCACCTCAGAAGTTGTCCAGATATCCAGGGTGCCGCACTGCCCTTTGCACCTGGAGACGGGATGCGGAGCAAAGTCCCCACAAAACCAGTGCAGAGAGTGAAAACTGGCCCAGAACCTGCAGATGGAGATCGGAGGGAAGAAGAAACGTGGCCCAGAGCGAAGTAGGGGAAGAGCAAGGGAGAAGTAACACAAATCATCACGTGATGCTACATCCCAGGCTGAGAACCAGGGCGAACAGAGCTTTAAGCTTCAGATTTGGGAGCGTTTCCCAGAGTTTTAGGGCACAGGAGGTTTAAAAATGGCTGGTGCCTTCCTAATTCCTGCCTAAAGCAGCTACAGCTCGGAGGGTGAGGATGAGAAATCCGTAGGAGTCCAGCTGGGTGCTGCCAGCCTGCACTGGCTGCCAAACGAGCCCTGTTCACCACGACCTAGGTGCTGATTAAAAAAATAAAGCGCCAGGTCAACGCTGCGTAGCAAATCCTTATCCCACCCCAATATCCGTCACACAGGTGTTAGCCACTTCCTGAAAATCCCTCAGTACCACAGGGAGCAGGGCAATCAGGAAAGCCAAAGCCTGGCAGAGACGCTGCCACTGCAACACACTTTGTGCTCCCCACGCGGGAAATAAATCCTCACGGACACCCCTCAGAGCTCTGCTTGTGGCCACGGCTTCCTGATCAGGGGTGGAGCAAGGTGTGGGATCAGAGCAGGCAAACTCAGTTTTGCAGCAGCAAAATGGGCATTTTGGGGCAGAAGAGGTGGGGTGAAGTGGGGGTTTGGGGTGTGTGAGCAGGACAGCAGGATGAGGCCTCACGTGCAGCTCTGGCTGAGAATAAGCTGGATTTTTTTGGAGTATAAGGATCCCCACGTCTCCCATGATCCAGGGACACCTTCCACTATCCCAGGTTGCTCCAAGCCCTGTCCAACCTGGTCTTGGACACTTCCAGGGATGGGGCAGCCACAGCTTCTCTGGGAAACCTGAGAAGCAGATGAGGACATCTCGCATCCTCTGCTCCATGGACAGAGCTTGCAGGCAGCAAACACCAGGCAGAGAGGGAGGAGAAGCTGCTGGAGCAGAAACCACCCCAGAAGAGAGGTGAAAAAACCAACTGGGCTGGAGAACAAGAGGCTCTGGGGGGTTTGGGGGGAAGGGAAGGCAAACAGAAATGTAGATTTGTGGAGACAGCCATGCAAGGAGGAGGGTACAAGAGAGGCCACTGTGTTTTTAAGATGATCAGTAAATGTTGTGAGCTGCTCAACAGCCCACTGGGCACCTTATCTGTATCCCCAAACACCCTGAGGCAGCCCCAGGGGCAGATCAGGCCCTGCCCCACAGACCTCAGGCTGTTCCAAGGCTGTGACTGTCCCATCCCAGCAAGAGAAGTCAAATCGTGCCAGGCAGGAGAGATTCTGCCCCCTCCTGCCCACCTGGGGAGCAGGGAAAGGAAAAGCCCCCTCAGAAGCTGGACAGGAAAACTTGAGCCGAGAGCTGGATTTCAAAGCTCTCCCGTTTAGCTCAAAGGAATGTCTGATAAAATGATCATTCCTGGCTCTCCTGGCTGTGGTGCCTGGCCTGAAGCGGCCGCAGGTGAGAGATGCTGGAGACAGGAAACGGCTCAGACTGCACCTGGCTGGGGGAAGGAGAAATCCCCTCCAACACCTCGTCCTCCAGCACCTCGCAGACCTTGGACCATTAGAGGGGCTGGACCAAGCTCCAAAAACCGTCTTGAACAAGAGGAGGTTTATCCAGGCGAGGATTTACCGGAGATTTCCTTGTCTGACTCGACTTTGAGTATCTTTATCTATTTTTCTACTAACAAAACCCAGGTTATTTATATAAACCAACTTCTGTCTGCTGTGAAAGGTGATACTCCCCAGGAAATCCAGCACTGCTGCTCCCAGAACCCCTCCCAGCAACAACAGCCCCACTTCAAAGCCAGGGAATCAAAGCCCCGGTGAAGGCTCCGAAGGCGAGCGCCGCGTGCTGCTAAGAATATCCTGTGGAGCTGTGACACATTTGGGAATCCAGGCAGTGGAGAGATTGCTTCTCTCCTCCTTTGCTCCAAATCCAGCAAAAAAGAGAAGACCACGCACAGCGGAGCGAGGTTGGGATGGGATGAGACAGTTCCAAGCACCCTCAAGGGCAACAGGCTGCTCCAAGTGATTTTTTCCATGATTTTGCCCACCCCCGGCCCAGATCCTTGTGATCTTTTCAGTTTCCACCCCATTTCTCTTCCAACTCCACCCACACCTTCGCTGGATTTGCCTCTCTTCACCTTGAGCAATCGGCCTTCCTTCCTCCCTCCTCCCACTTCCCACCCCAACAGCCAAACTCCTTCCCACCTCTGGGCAGGTGTCTCCAGAGCTTTCACTTCCAGCAGCTCCAGCGAGCCAGGGAGTTTTGGAGCTGGGCCCTGCAGGCTGGGAATGCCCTTTGAGGATCTGCTCAGGCATGGAAACATCTCTGTTTAAGTGTCACAGCTGAGCATCGCTGAACAGCTGGAAAAGAACGTTCCCAGAGGGATCAGCCCTGTGGGAGGGGATGTTGGTGCATCCCAAAAACGCTGTCGGGGCTTTTGGAAACCCCTCACCCTGTGCTTCCACCGACAGCCAGAGGGCAGAGGGAATCTCCTCGGGACGTGTGAGGAACGAACAGGGTATGAAATGCTGGGGATAAAACAGCTCCTTCTGGCCAACAGCCTGAAGTGAACTCCTGTGCCTGGGCTGGGGAGGAGAGCAACAGAAAAGGGATTTTCTTCCCCCAGCAGGTTGTGATGTCAGGGCGCAAAACCGTCACTTTTTGGTTTGTTTGTGCTTTTTCCTTCTTTTCTAAGGTCACAGAATGGTTCAGGTGGGAAGGGACCATAAATCCCACCTCATTTCACCCTCCTGACATGGGCAGGGACACCTCCCACTATCCCACGTTGCTCCAAGCCCCATCCAATCTGGCCTTGGACACTTCCAGGGATCCAGGGGCAGCCACAGCTTCTCTGGGCACCCTGTGCCAGGGCCTCACCACCCTCAGAGGCAGGAATTCCTTCCCAATATTCCATCCATGCTTGCCTTCTGGCACTGGGAAGCCATTCCCCCTTGTCCTGTCACTCCATCCTCGTCCCAAGTCTCTCTCCAGCTCTCTTGGAGCCCCTTTAGGCACTGGAAGGGGCTCGGAAGTGTCCCTGGAGCCTTCTCTTCTCCAGGGGAGCACCCCCAGCTCTCCCAGGCTGGCTCCGGGGCAGGGGGGCTCCAGCCCTGGGAGCAGCTCCGCGCAATTCCCTTCACCGGGGGCAGGGTCCCGGTCCCGCTACTCACCCCTACGGCTGCACCTACAGACACATAATACATAAATATAAACACACACACACACACATATGTGTCTATATATCTATACATATATGTATATATATACGGGGCAATGCAGCCCAGGGCAGGACGAGGGCGGCCCCGCCGGCTGAGGGGGTGGCGCGGGCAGGAGGCAGAGGACGGGGACAAGGGAAGAGGAAGGGGAACGGGGATGAGAATGGGAAGGGAACGGGCACGGGAAGGGGCCGGGACTCACCGGGGCCGCTCCGGCGCCGCCGCCGCCGCCACCTCCTCCTCCTCCCCCCTTCGCCTCCTCCCGCCGCTTCCGGTCGCGGG
>VXBT01007656.1:32423-67168 GCA_013400235.1 Oriolus oriolus
GCAGGAGGTCCTGCAGAGGGGCACGGCCCGGCGCCGGTGGAGCTCCTGTTATTGCTGGTGAAGTCGGACAGCAGCCTCGCCCAGCCTGCCCTCCTCCCCGCGGGGAGCTGGGGTTTGGGGGGACAGCGATGGAGCTGCTGGAGAACGGACGACTCAGCGACGTGCATCGGTGTGGGGCGAGGAAAACCCTCCCCAGCGTGGTGCCCGGAGCGAGGCAAAGGCCAGGGCTCCTCTGGGCTCACAGCGATTACCAGGTCCCGGAGAGTGCAAACGAAGACACCTTGGAGGAGCCCCGGCCCCGGGCTGAGCTCTGCGGGGACACGGCTGCCTGGGAAGGGACTGCATAGACACATTGGCCGGGTGTGCAGCATTGGGTGGTGCTGGGATGCTCCTGCGCCGGTGCTGGAGCTCTACCCGCACATGTTCTGCTCCTTTCAGTCACAGGAAAGGGGGAAAGGGAGCCTTCTCCTCCGAGCATGGCTCTCAGGAACGGCAGGACCACGGTGTCCCACTGGTTGTCACCGGACGTGACTCCGTGAGCTCGGACACCCCAGTGGCTCCCGCGTGGAGAAGACCCGCTGCAGGGACCTGGTGACAGCCGTGGGATGGGCACCAGGAGAGGATGGGTCACACCTCCTGGGCACCCAGGCTGGTGGCCTGCTGGATGTGGGAAGCTTTGGGCTCTCGGGATGAACGGGGCCGCCAAGCTCAGACCACTGTGGTTGTTTAGAGCCACACTGGACCTCGCATCCCTTTGCGAAGGAGTTGAGCCCAGGGCTGGAGCTATGAAGGTATTCCCGGGAATGTTGGCTTGCCTGCAGGTGTCAGAGTTGGGAAGAGTCCCTTTTAAATCTCCCTGGGAAAACCTATTGCTTTGTGACAGAAAGCAGAGACTTCCTGCCAGAGAAAACAGATCTGTGAAAGAGCTGTGGAGACACAGCCTGGTCCCAGGTCCAGACCTGACACGATCCCCTTTACTGGGAGAACCAGGGAGGAGGATTATCCTGAAAATGCAGGAGCGTGGTGCTGACGGCAGTTGCACTGCCAGCAGGGAACATCCTATTGGGAAGCCAACACCTGCAAACAGCTGGATGTGATTCCAACCCCTCGATACACTGTGAGGTCCTGCGTGTCCCTATGGACCTCACAGACCCCTCAGACCCCTGATTTTCCAGAGGGTGGAAGGACCAGGGAGGCCCAGAGCTGGGTGGTGGTGGCGTGAATCCCCGTGCAATGATCCCATGGGATTGCAGGCCATGGGAATGTCCTTCAGCAGGAAGCCAGGTTGTCCTTGGAGGCAAAGCAGGGCTGATGGAGCTGCCATAGGAATGTCAGAGAGCAGAGGATCAGTGTTCTGGAAAGCTCCTGAGAGCAGGGTTGGGATAACCCATTCTCAGTGGGGGCTGCAGCTCCAGCTTGTCCAGATGTATCTGGGAGAGTACTGGGAGAGGCACTGACTGCTTCAACGGGATGGGAATTATCTAAAAGGAGGCAGGAGGGCCTGGAGAACTGGAGCAGAGGAGCAGCAGGGCGCAGGCAACACATGAACAGATCTTTAGCAAGGGGTCTTGGTGAGCAGTAACTTATAAAGGAGTTTCAAGGCTTAAACTGAAGATTTGGGTTAAATTAATGGCGAGTTGGGCTCTCTCCCATCCCAGGAATGGTGTGGAGAGGGCTGAGCACAGCTGGGGAGCAGAGGCACAGTGAGAGGCATCTGCCCAAGGCCCAGACACACCTGAACACCCACCTGCAGGAGCACAGATCTCCCACTGGCCTCCTGCCAGGTCCAGGAGCCTTCGTGGAGGAAAGGTGGGTGGAGATGCCTTCAGCACCCCAAGCAGGAGAAGCGAAGAACATGCTGCCGTCACCTTGGAATTTGGTTCCTTGATAAGGAGGGTGCTGAGGATGCCCTGGGGTGAGCTGGGGAGAGGACACCAAGGGGGCAGAAGCAGCAGCTCTCAGGATGCTCATTTTCCTGGACAGTTCCCACTGAGCCAGAACAATTGACTGGACCCTGTAGTGACATCTGCTGCTAAACTAGAGGAGACCTATTGCTCTGAAGACGAGAGGCATGAAGTTGCCTGAAGACAGGAGGATGCATGGCTTGGCATGCAGCCTTTCTTCTCCTCAAGAAGAAAGGGAATGGCATCCATCCCTGCTCCTAGGGCCAGCCCCTGGTCCACATTCTCCACGGGAAATGTGTGGAGCTAGTTGGTCTGGCTGCAGAGGATACTGGTGTAACCACCTGGGGATGATCACCTCACCCAGGAACTCCTTTCTGTCCTGTCCTATCTCGCACAGGAAAGGCCCTTAAGGACCTGCAAACATTCCCAGGTGGGACACGGGGAAATCATGCCCCCTGCCAGCTCTCATCCCCCTTTTCCAGCCCACACCAGCCTCATCTCTCCCCAGGAAAGCCAGGACACAGCTCCAAGCATGCAGCCCAGCGCTCTCTGGAGGTCTTTGGTCATGTTGCTCGTAAGCTCACTGCCTTGAGCGAGCTATAAAGTGCCACTGCAAGGGGCAGGAGGGGAGCAGGATGGTCCTTTCCATGGGCAGAGCTCGGGGGGACACCTCTGGGAGCCACTGTCTGCGTGGAGTCTGGGTGTGACACCAGACGGGCAGAGGGGACTTCAGCCTTAACCAGGGACAATTGCAAACCTGGCTCAGGGAGACAGCAAGCGTCAAAGCAGGACAGAGTGACACCAGGCTGAGATAATCCCAAGCAGATTGCTTTCCTGGGAGGTGCTGGAGCCCTGATTCCCACTGCTGCCAGGCACAGGTCGGGGTGCTGAGCACCCTCTGTGCGGCGCTCAGCGCTCGGCCCCGCTCGCCAACAGAGAAGCCACAGAGCCTTCTTGTCTCCATTTAATCATCAACATACAGAGCTGGGCTCTTATTTACATCCAAGTACACTTCTCTCTGTACAACAGCATAAGAGCAACAATTCCATTCCTCTCTGGAGCGTGGAATCCTGGAGGTGAGTGACCACCACCAGTGACTGGGGCCACCGGCTGCCACCGTACAGTGGCAGGAGCTAAGTGGAACTGTGTGAGGCACAACAACATGCCCTGGTTGTGGTGTTCACCCTGGGGGTGAGAGGGGAGTGCTGGAATTAGCCCAGCTGGGTTGCTGGGACAGCGGCAGCAGCCAGCCTTGGAATGGTGGTGGAGCAAAGCAGCCCTGCTCACAGCAGAGTAAGACCTTCCCTGGCACCAGGACAGCCTGCTTAGCCCACATCCTCATGGATGGAAGCTGCAGGAGCTGATCAGTGACCTCTGTTCATTGTGTGGATGTGCCTGGAGCGTGACTGGGCTCTGTACATAGGGGGTCCTGTGACACCAGAGCTGCTCCAGGACTTCCCACCGCTGGCCTGGCTCTCCCAAAAATCATGGCTCATATTGCCCAGCTGCAAGTGTCAGGCATCCCAGAGCATCTCTAACCTCTGTGGACCCCATGTGCAGGCAACTGAGCTGAGACCCTCGTGGCCAGAGCTTGTGGTGGTGGCCAGTGGCAAGTTAGAGAGGATTTTGGGGGCAGGACGTGTAGAATGACACGTGAGCCAGGAGGTCACGCTGAATTCCACCAGCGCCAGCTGGGGGATGGTCAAGCCCAAACTGTGAGTGGAGTTCCGTGGGACAGAAACAATTCATCAGCCCTGCCTGAGCCTCCAAGAGACACACTGCCAGCCTCCTTGGCCATTCCCAGGATTTGTCACCCAAACGCCAGCCTGGCACCCCTTGGCTGTCCTAATCCAGGGCTAAGACCCCAGAGCCTCAATGAAGCTTTTGATGGGAGATTGCATCAACTTTTGAAAGTGTTAAGACCTGGAAGGAGCCAGGTGAGCTCCCACCTGGGCACAAACAACAGGAATCCAGGTGTCCCACCATCATTTTCTCCGTCTTTGCTGAGCAAAGGGCTGGCACAGGGGAGAGGACTTGATGGGGAGCAGCACACCCAGTTGTGGGGAGGAATCCTGAAGCACAGGAATCCTTTGTGGCAGTTTGGCTCTCAAAACCATCTGTATTTTCTGTCACCATAGCTCAGGTAGGGTGGTTTCTGCAGGACAGCCGGGTGCTTGGGGGATCCTGGGAGAATCCCGAGAGAGGGAAAACCAGCAGCAGCAGCAGAGTGTCTTAATGGGTGTCTGCAAGGCTCTGTCATCCAGGGAATGTCCACAGTCGAGGTCTCTCACATCTGGATTGAAACTCTGGATCGATGGGATGCAGTGAAGAAGGTGGAGGGAGTGGGCCTTTCCTCCTCCGAGGTGAAAAATCTTCACAAGGGCAGACACCACACACCTGCTTTGGGAAGAAGAGCAACGTGGGCTTGTCTGATGTGAAAAGAAAGCTGAGATGGTGAAAGACACCAGATCTCCAACCCTGACACTGTGGGATGTTTGACTCTGTCTCGAAGGCCTGGGGTATGACATGGAGGAAGCTCTGGGATTTCCCTGGCCAGGTCCATGTGGATGTCTCCCTGGGCATGGCAAAGTCTGCTGCTGGGTGGCACTGGCAGGCAGCTGCACTCCTTCCTTGGTGAGGTGCACGGGCTGATGTCCAAGAGTGCTGGAGCATCTTCAGGATTTGCAGTGGGACTCTTCCCCACACCCATCAGGAGTCAGACCTGACCTAATCCCCCTTTTATGGCTGGTCCTGGGAGAGGGGCTTAGCCTGAGCTGCCCCTGTGTTTTCCACAAGTTATGTCTTCCTCCAGCTCAAAAGACATGGGCAGAAGTGGTGGGAAAAGACAGGAACCATCAGCTGGGATCTTGAAATGCCCTGGTCTTGTTGCACATCTCCATTTTCAATGGCTCCAGGGGTCTCTGGCAGCCACCACCAGCTCCTGGCCAGTAGCACTGCCTGATGACCTGGGCTGGTGGGACCAACTGCAGTCTCCGCTCTTTGCTCAGTCTGGAGCTCACCACAACAATATTTATTCCTGAATGGAAGGTCAGACCCGGTTGTGAACAGAGGAGTTTTGTGGAGACAGAACATGGAAAATGTGCAGCTTCAGGGCTTTTGTTTGGAAGGCCTTCAGCCCCTCAAGGCCTCGAAATTCTTCCTTGGTATGCACATGAAATGTGACCTGGCCAAACTCTCCCTGGAGTCACCTCACGCACATTTCAAGATGTCCCAGTGCTAATTCTAACTTTTCTAGCCGCTCCTCAGGGCAAAGAGACAAAATCCCCACTCCTGTTGATCCTTTGGCCACTGCCCAGTCAGTGCAAACTCCACTTTGCAACATTTTTCTTCTCCTTATTGTGACTCGTGGTAAAAAATTGTCCACGACAGGAAGAACCGAGCTCACTTTGCCCATGTTTTCAAGCAGAATGCCAGGTTTTGCTGCCTCGGTGACTGTGCTCGTAGGATTTGGTTTATGGTTCTGCCAGGGCATAAGCACTTGCGTGATCTTAAGCGTTTTTCCCCTCTTACGACTTCTTTCATGCTCAGGGTTAGTAGCTGAGTGTTTTCTTGAGCTAGGCCTGCGTTAATCTCCATCCCTGGAGTATGGGATGCTCCGTGGGATGGCTGTGGGCGCTGTTTGGAACGGCTGTACTGAAGGCTGACCGCTGCAATCCAGCCGCGATGCTGCTGTGCCTCCCCTGCAGCTCCTGAGTGAGGCTCGAGTGCTGTTTTTAAGCAAACCCTGGACCAAGAGAGTGCACCGAGGTGTCACTCGTTTGGGGACAGGGTGGCACGATTGCCCACTTTTGGGGCAGATTGCTAAAGCTTCAGTTTGCATAAACATCCCATGGGTTTGGAGGCTTCCCCAAACCTCGGTTCCATTGACTTTGGGAAGTAAGAGGGCTCTTGGGAAGGGAAACTAGCTTGGATTTCCAAGCTTTTTTCTTGCTGTAGCCAGCTTGGTTATAGAGTAAGAGAAAGGGGACCAAGGCAGAGGTGGAAGGGTGTTTCTGCTCCCAGGGTTGGTCACAACCTGGGAGAGGAGTGGAACTGCAGGAGGAAACCACAAGGAAGTGAAAACGCAGCATATGTTAAGCTCTACTGAGCCTCCAGAGAGGCTCCTGCTGGGACATCATTCCTTGTTGGCTTCTGTTACCAGGACAGGCTCATCCTGCTCCTCAAGGGTGTCCTAACCTCTTGCAACCAGGGCAAGAGGGAGTCGTCTGGTAGAGATATGTCTGGTTTCACTGAAATCAGTGGCCAAGCTCACACTGACTTCACTAAGACCACCGTCTAGACAGGATACTTGATGCAGAACACTTGAGTTTGCTCGTGATCCCGAGAGCTTTGCTCCGTTAGCCAATGTGGCTAAAAACGTCCTGGAAAAAATACACCCCAAAAAACGACAAACCTGCCACTTTGAACTGTTTTGCTGCACATAAATGCTTGGAAAACCAAAGAAACTGAATACGACCCCCCAAAACAACCAACCAAAGAAGGGTGAATTGTAGGAGAGGGGGTGGCAGCCTCTAGCGAAGTAACAGTCAGGGCAGATTACAAAAGAGCCAATTGACCCTCACCAGCTGTACTAGGAGAAAACCCAGACGAGATGTCGCATTATCGATAGAAAACCAACGCACATCCACAGTTATTTTACCTACAGAGCACAGAAGTGGAGAGTAAGGGTGATGGAGCCTGGTGGGAGCACGCTCACACCGCTCCGACGGGAGCGCGTTATCCTTCGGAAGGTCACTGGCTTGAGTAGGTAGTACATGCACAGCAATAAAAAATTCCATTTTGTCGCCTCGGTCCCTCCTCAGATCTCAGTGGACTCTATTCGCTCGAGTCTGGAGGGTGTCCATGTCTTCTTCTCCTCGGTGTGCGGGGGGCTGGTGGTCTTCGTGTTCATCTCGTTGACCTTGTGCTCCAGGAGCTGGTTCTTCTGGTACATCTCCACGTAGTTCAGCTGCAGCTGCTTCTGGTACTTGATGACTTTCTCCTTCTCCTCCTGCCACGTGCGCCGCTCCTCCTCGAAGTCCATCACCTGCTGCTCCCGCTGCTGCCGCTCCAGCTTCAGCTCCGTCTGGAGCCGCTCCACCTCCCTGCGCAGGGTGTTCACGCTGTCCTCGCTCTGCCGCTGCATCTTGGCCTCGTCACTCTCGCAGGCCAGCGGGTCCTGCAGCTTCTCCCCGAGATCCCCGCCAAAAGGCCCCGCAGGTCCCATGCTGGCAAGTGTCCGCTTCAGGCCGGAGACCTCCAGCTCACAGTGGTTCAGTTTTTCCCTCAGCACCTGGACCTCGCTCATCTTCCGCTGCAGCTCGCTCTCACAGATCTCCAGGTTGACGCTCTTGGAGCTGTACGAGTCCTTCAGGGTGAGGATCTGCTCCTCTTTCTCCCGTAGGAAGTTCTTACCTTCCTTGAGCTGCGACCGCAGTCCCACGATCTCGTTGAGCTTCTGGGAGACGTCGGCTTGGGAGTCCTTCAGCTGCTGCTTGAGCAGGGAGATCTCACCTGCCTTCTGGCACACCTGTGGGGAGAGCACCCGTGAGGCTGGCAGGTGGCAGCGAGGAGCTGCACTGCCTGTGTAACCACCCTGCTCAAGGACCCAGCCTTCACCAGGACCCCAGACCATGCCACAGACCTAGAGATTGTCCCCACCTCTGTGCTTTTCCCTGGCTCTCAGGGACTTGATGCTGTTTCCAGCTGGAGTTGCCCAAACAGCCAAGCCCAGTGCTGTGGTCCCTGCCAGCTATGCTTCTCTCCTGCCTTGATCTTACTCCCCCACCCACAAATGCACGGTACTCAATCCCAAACCTTCTCAGCTGGAGATTTCCCACAAAGTGTCCCTCAATGGCATCTGGACCTTGAACAAGTCTGAGAAAAAAACATATCAGATGCAAAGACCAGCTGGGTTCTCCCCAAGACCTGGGAGCATTGGACAGGAGGCAGATAAGTAGATTTTACTTACTCATGCTATGATGCCTTCCTTCCCAAAGATTCCTAAAGAACCCTGGAAGTGCTCAAAGCCACACTGGATGAGACTTGGAGCAATCTGGTCTAGTGGAAGGTGTCCCTGCCCGTGGCAGGGACGTGGAACTGGGTGGGCTTTAAGGTCCCTTAAAAGACCTGGGCAGAACTGCTGGTCAAAGGAGGGACAACGCAGTCTGCTCGTTCTGGGATTTATCTTGCAGAGGTTTTACAACAAGCCTGTAATAAGCTCTGCTGAACATCTGCAAATGGCACATTTCAGAGCCTAATTAATCCCAGCTTCACTGACTTTCCATCAGGATTAACAGAATAAGGTCTTGATTCTAGAGCAATGTTTTGCCTCTGGACTCTTAATAAATTTAAAGTTTCTAGCCTGTGCATGGAAGGATTAAAATTCTTCACATGATCAAGCTGAAAAAAAAGGTATGTTAGCACTGGCTATACAAACAGACCTTGATAAAATGTTCTAAAAATAGAACCAGTAGGAAAAAGTTATGTAGGACTCAACAGGAAAACTATGAAGAGGAATTTGCCTTTCTAAGAGAGATAAACTTAACAACTGTAACCAGTGTGTTACAATGGAAAGCATGAGGTAGACATGGCTATTGATATTATTCTTATCTCAGTCACTTTTATATCTTTAAAAAAAAATTAAAATATATGAAAAGCGGTTTCAAGGTTTGCCCAAATGCAAATGGTAAAAAAATTTAATTAAAATTGACTTAAGCCCATTTTTGGCAGGCATGAGTACCTGTGTGGAAAGACCTGTATTCCCTGAAACTGGATTTGAATGTCACGACTTGGAGTGACCAGACTGTGAAGTCAAATTATTAACCAGCACGGGGGCATGTGCACAAAAAGTTGTGCTTATTTTAGCTCAATTGAAATCAACAGGCCTGGAACTCAGACAGGTGAGGTGATAAGTGTCACCTGTTACCTGGAGGCCACCAACCCATGGCTGTTACCTGTGGGCTCCACTTAGGGCACATGGGAGGTACTTTGGGTCACCAGACCCCGCCATGGAAACCTCACTCAAGGTCTGTTACAACAACACTCTTACCTCCCACTTGGTCTCTTCAATCTTCGGGAGAAACTCAGCCTGCTCCTTCTTGAAAGCCACAAATTTCTTCTCCAGCTCCTCTCGTTGCTGGAGGAGTTGTCCCATGTCGTCCTGGAGTTTTTTTTTCTCCTGCTGGAGCTTGAAGATTTGGAGCTGCAGAGCCTGCTGAGCCCGCTGTGCCTTTTTGGAGACCTGCTGCAGCTTGTTGGCATAGTTCTGCCTCAGGTCCTCCATTTCCCTCTCCCAGATCTTCTGCTTCTCCTCGAACACCTGGAAGATGGCCGCCTCACTCTTGTCCAAGTTCCTCCGCATCTGGAGCACCTCCTGCTCCTTCTCCCACAGCCGGTCCTCCAGGTCCTGGATGATGTCGTCGGTCGAGGGCGAGTGGAAAGGCATGGTTTCGTTGAGATGGTTCAGTCTGTTGAAGGATGAGGTGCTCTTGCTCGAGGACCGCCCGCTGTCTGAGGTAGATATCCCGTTGTATCCCACGATGTTCTTCTCCACGTAGGTGGTCCCGATGCGGTTGATGTGGCTCGTGGAAGCGCTCATGGGGCCCACGTGCTGGCTGTAGCCCGTCCCGTAGGTGGGCAGGCTTGTTAGCGAGTTACGGCCCGAATCCGAGAGCCCCCCGCCTTGGTTTGTAGTCCTGTTAAGGCTGCTCTTGTCGAGTCCACCCTTGGGTGCGGACGGGCTATTGCTGTTGGCATGGTTCAAGCTCTTTCTGTTCTCTGCCATCCCGTTGCTCTGCGGCGGGCAGAGGTTCTGCATGGAATGGAAGTTTTTAGGAACTACTGGTTTAAAGGCTGAGGGTCTAACTAAGGGCTCATTGCTCTGCAAAAAGGAAAAAGGACCACGCATCAAACACAGCAGGAGGCTCGGTAACAACACACAAAAGAGACGCGTCGGCACAGGGTGGGGCTGATGCAGCTTGGGCTGGCTCCTTATCCCGCCTTGTTACACCCTGGGCCATTTGGGTTTGCACACGAGGGACCTGTGGTCGCTCGTAGGGCAACACTTTGCCTTCCCTTGCCCCAGTTGAAAGGAAGTCATTTTAACTTATCCCAAACCTGCGTGATTTTTGCCCAGAATACTCCTTGGGTTCTCTTAGTGCTCTTTACAAGGAGGGCTGCCCCTTGCTTGCCAGACCTGACCAAAATAACTCTAATTTTGGCTGATTATTTCTAGCCTTGAGGTTGCATTGCCCTTTTGCTGAAAGCTGAATCGAACCCTTGGATTAGCAGCCCTTTTGCCTCAGGAGCATCACATCTCCCTGCTGCCAGCAGTGACCTATGCCTGTGGGGACCTCGTGTCCTGCTTATCCTCGGATAGGAGCAGGTAGGAACTGTGACCCCAGCAGTGACACCAGGCAAGGAACATGCTGGAGCTGCTCCTCATTTGAAATTGGTGTTTTCTGTGGGCCTGAGCAATGCTGGGGGACAATGGACCACAGCTGTAAGGGATTTAGAAAGGATTTTAAAGCCTTGCACGTTCCTCACCCCATCAGTGCACCATTAGAAACAAAATTTTCCTTAAAATGAGATTGAGTGTCTCCTACTGCAGGTTGGATTTTAGGTGAAAATTAAACTGGAGGAAGCGAGGTGTTTTGAAATTGTCTTTTAGGAGAAACAGAACAAGCCCCAGGGAACAAGTTGGAGGTTGGAGACCAGGTGTGAGGCTGAGATGGACTGCGGGGCCTGTTGGATTAACAACCCGGGAGAAAAGGCCACCAACCGCTGCAGAAATAATGCTGGACACAAATTATGGAAGTCACTGGAGCAGAGCAGCAGGCTACATAAAACACTGCTGGCTCTGGGGCTCGGCTCCTCCAGGCCTGGGAGATTTTCCTCCCTGAAGCCAATACAAGCCACGAGGACTGGGCTGGGAGATAATGTTCCCAAGCCTTGTCCCTTGCAAGGGGCGCTGGGATTCTGAACAGATGCTCATGGCTGCTTTCAAACAACAGCTCTAGGTGGCAGTGGGTGGTTGGAAACTGCCTATAAGAGGCACGAAACATAAGACTCAGATGCTGGACCTACTGGAACTGGAGCCGACTCCGGCTCCCTCTCCATCCTTCAGGGAGGTAGGCATAACATCTCAGGGAAGTTGGAATAGCCAGTGACTTAAATACAGGCTTAAATGAGCTGTGTGTGGTCACATGGTCACACCATGACTCGTGGTCATGGTCTTGGGTTCCTCAAGAACTAACAACCCCCCTGAAAGTCATAAGAATTATATCATCTCTACATAAAAATGTACAAAGTAAGAATGAGGCCATCAGGGCTGCACCATGCCCAAGGCCTCCTGGTCTGTGCTTCCAGAGATGTGCCATGGCCACCCAGCTGCTCCAGGAGGTTCTCACCTGGTCTAGTTTGCCGGAGATTGGCAAAATCTTTGGTGGGTTACTGGGCTCTCGGTACTGGGGAGGCGGCGGCAGGTTCTTCTCATTGTTGGTGGTCACGTTGCCGCAGATGTCCATCTTCACCTTCTCGCTCTTGCGCAGGTCGCCGTTGATGTAGAGGGAGTTGGAGACTTTCTCCGACTTGTAGGTCTTCTCCTCGCCGGAGTAGCGGTTGGAGATCTCCCGCGCGGAGTAGCCGTTGCGGGGCCCCTCCGTCTGCCGGCCGCTGCTCTGCGTCCGGGTGCCCACGCTCTTCATGGCGAACTCCTGGTCGTTGGCCACTCCGCTGCCCACGCTCCCCATGGCGCTCTTGGGGATGGTCTGGGAATAGCGGGGGGCGAAGCCGTGGAAGTTCTCCGGGCTGGGGTAGGCCGGGTCACTGAGGACGGGCAGCGTCTCTAGCGTGGCCATGGCAGCGTAGAGGTGAGGTGGAGGCACAGCTCAGTGGCACTGGGACAAGGAGGGAAAAGGGTTGTTAAAGAGATGCCTTTTGTCTGCCGTGCCCTTTGCAGATCGAAATCATGTCCCAGTGATGGGGTTTTCCTCTTCTCTGGGACCCCCAGATCCCTTGGAGGAGCAGCAGCATTCCCCAAATCCCAACCACTGTTACTAAAAAGAGCTACTATTCTTCTCAACCCAAGGGCTGGTGTTCCTGAGGGAATGGGCTGCATGGATTTTAGTAGGCACAGCTCTAGGGCATCGGTGAGACACAACCATTTGCTGTTCCCAAGCTTGAACTGTTTTCTGTCACCTTTCCCAGGTTTGAACAAGTTTGTGTTCCCATGGGGATGGAAGGTCTCCATCCCTGGTCCTGGAGCTCATACAAGTGCTGCCTCCAGGACATCCCTCAGGGATGACATCACAGGGCTTAAGCAACACACTTCCCATCTCTTCCTTGGGATTGTTTCTCACCTGAACTTGAGCTTTTGAAAAGATGCTTTTGTCCAGGTGTCATCCCAGATTTTCTTTTAAGTCTTTATTCCCCTTCTCATTTGGTTCTTACTTAGACTGTGCCATGGGTTGGCCAAAACTAGGCCATGAGACATGGATAACATGCAAATACTGGTTTCAAAAGTTGTCTTTGACCAGGGTTGTCCTAGGACCAATTATCCTTGGGACCAGTTCTCACATATCTAGAGGTTCTTCATCAGCTTTTACACAAAGGTGTAAAATCTTATTTGAGGAAATAAAAGGCCCACAACAACTTTTTCATAGTCACCTCATTGAATAATGGAGAATTTGAACCTGTACCAGCCAAGGATCTCATTACCTGAAGGAAGGGAGAAGGTGCATTGCAAATTTTGAGCGACTGAACCAAACCTGGAGGAGCAGTGTCAGTGGCTGGTGGGCAGCTGTGGACACTCAGCTGACCAGTGTCCACCCAGCCCTCCAGAGCTCATTGACAGTCCCCATGGGCCAGAGTGGATGCATTTCTTTTGTCTCAGGCACCCTCGGTTCCAGGTTTTCCAGGATAAACCATCCTGGCAGCGTGGGGACCAAAGCAGGACTTAAGGGCAGTGGGAGGTACAAGTTTCCCTTGAAAAAATTGGATGGGATAAAAATAGTGATACCCTTTGGAGAAAGGTTCAGGCATGGCAGAGGTCAGGCAGGACCAGCAGGAAGGGGAGATGGAGAAAATCCCCCTTTCAGTGGGGTTTTCCCTCTCCTTGGGGTAGGGATGTTCATTCAGCCCTCCCTGAGTAAAGCAGGAGAGCTGGATTTATTTCCCTGGAGAGCAAACTGAGGTCTGGAGCTCAGCTCCCATGTGGTGTCTCACAGGGCCGTGCTATTTGCACTAATAATGGAATGGAAAAAGAATTTAAAAGGTTAAAGCAGGGTCTGTGCTGCTCAACTTTGCTTTTATTAAACTGCATTTCTGGAGGATTCTCCTCCCCCTTTCCCAGCATCCTGCCTGGCCCAAAGTACAGCCCGAGTGGCAGATGTGGCAACTGCTGTGCCAGAGGGAGAGGACGCAGAGCTGTTGAGATGGGATTTAAGGTCTCTTCCAGCCCAACCCCTTCTGGGATTTCATGAAGCAATGAGCATTGAGTGAACACTCTGTAGTCCCTGCTCAGGACATCCTGCAGTTTGCACCTCTGTCCCCTGCAGATGATCTCAGGTCATTCCCTGGTGAAAGTCTAAAGACCGGGCAGTAAAGGAAGATCACGTGAGCACGTGTGGGGATCCACTACAGTCAAAACACGAGTGTTTATTGGTCCTAAGTGGTAAAACCTCTGCCAGCAGCAAGAAGTGGCAGGGTCTGGTCACGTATCGGGCATGTGACAATTGGACACGTGTTCCTCCAGTGCTTTGAGCAGCACTCAAGGGCTCGTGACCCCATCACACCCTTTAGACACTTCCCAAAGAACATCATCGCCGACAGCTCATGAGTGCACAATGCCCAGGGGTTAATCCAGGCGCTTGCTGAGCACCTGGACACTTGGCTGGGCTGTGGAGTTATGAGGAAGGATGGAGAACACCCACCTGAAGCAGCGCTCAGCCAATGGTGCCTTTGGATTTTATGAGTCAAGGGAAGACTTTTTGTCCTGCTAATTTAGGAATAACCTGCTTTTCAGTGACTTTGGGAATCTTTATAGGCTGTGACTTCTTTTTATGGGACACCAGACACCACGGGAGGGATGTGCTGGAAGGTCTCAGCTCCAGACAAGGAAGTGGCGTGGTCTCCTTGCAGTGCTCCCCAGCCAGCAAGGGAGAAATCCAGGTTACTTTTCCCTCACTGGGTAAATTTCACAGTGACATTTGCACATTTACATTGACTCTCTGAGGGCAGGATGAGGTCACTGGAAAGTTTGATCCTTTCAAAAGGAAGAAAAAAAAAAAGAAAAAAGGCCAACACAACAACAAGTGTTTTCTTTTAACTGGGAATCATCCAAGAAAATATTCTGAAAAAAAACCCCTTGTTCTTAGCTTATGTTTACTGCAAACCCGGGATCTGATAAACAGAACATACAGACAAGTGTTACAAATATGTTACTAAGGAGATTCCAGAAGTGCCAACAGATCCCTGACAGTACAGCTTTGTTTGCCAAAAAGGGCCGTTTTTTGCCGAGAACAACAGCTCTTGGGTTTGTATCTTCTGGCCAGCTCCAGTTCCTGGTCAGGTTTTACACTGGTTGTTCCTCAGCTGAACTGTGAAATCAAATTTTGAGCACAGGAATAGCGTTGCCACGCTCCAGCACAGAGCAGGAGGGTCGCTTTTTCTCCTTCCAGGTTTGAAGGAATGTGTGACTAAAAACTTCCCTAGGATATTTCTTCTCTTTAAATCTCATCATCTCTGTGGTGACAGGACAAGAGGGAATGGCTTCAAACTGACAGGGCAGGGCTAGATGGGATATTGGGAAGAAATTCTTGACTGGGGGTGGTGAGGCCCTGGCACAGGGTACCCAGAGAAGCTGTGGCTGCCCCTGGATCCCTGGAAGTGTCCAAGGCCAGGTTGGACGGGGCTTGGAGCACCCTGGGATAGTGGAAGGTGTCCCTGCCCATGGCAGGTTCAAGGTCCCTTCCAAACCAAACCGTTCCATGATTCCATGATAACTGCCTCCCTCCCATGGGAACGTGAACTAAAAGTGGGTGATTCCCAAGGGTGCCGAGCCTGTCCATGAGCACAGGGAGGCTGAGGGAGGCCAAGTGGTTTGCCTTTGCCAGCATTTTATTCCCAAGTCCCTCCTTTAGAAGGGAAGAAGAGTCACCCTTGAGCATGGCTGGGCTTGGAAGAGACCCCCAAGCCACCTCAGAGGGGTAAAAGTGCCCCCGTGGTCACAGTGGGAACCCGAGTGCAGGGACTTTCTTGCAGACACAAAGGAGAAGAAAACCCCTCCAGAACGAACACTGAGCTGAGGTCCCATTTCTCAGCATGCCTGTGTTAATAAAAGCTAAAAAGCTATTCTTTGTCTGCCTGGATTGACTCAAGGCTCCATTTCTGGGAGGCTTCTCCATACCAAGGAAAGATGCCATATCTCATCGGTACAGTCAGCCTTCTCTGACCAGGGATGCTGGGAATCCACACACTCCACATTGCACCACCTCCCCATCTCTTGGCCTCTTGGCCTTTTCCTGCATTATCCTTGCCTTGGAGACAGCAATATTCAGCCTGACGCAGAAAATCTGGGTTGAAATGTCCTTTTCCCCAGCTGTGGTGGGCAAACTCTGCATGTTCACCTCTTACCAAGGTTTCCCCGCCAAGATGTTATTGTAAATGCAGTAATTTGTAAAATAACAACTGTGCCTTCGCACTTGCTCTACCCAAACAATTCAGCGCATGCCTTCCAGTTAAGAAGAAGAAAAAATTGCTCTGAGATAAGCAGCTGAATGGTTAACTATGACTAAATTATGGAGGCCTGGCTCTGTTTCTGCCTGAGGAGGTTAATTGTTAACACTCTCCTAACAAAGGCCTTCGGGAGACAGACATACTTCGGCACCGTGCCACGGGGAGAAGGGAATCAATCATCGGTCTTGGGCACGGAGAGCTCCAGCAAAGAGCCCCAGAGCAAGGCAGGGCCTTGGCACACGCGCCATCCCAGGCATGTGGTGCTGGCAGCACGAGCAGCAAAGGCATCTGAAGGTCAAAAATCCCCTCCCCTTGCCAACTGCAGTAACAGGTGTGCCCCTGACCTTCGTTAGTCAGGTTTGTTTGCGTCGGCGTTAACGAGTGAGCGATTACCGACGCCGTAAACCCGTGCTCTGCTCTGTTGTTTTTGTAGGGGCAGGGCCTACACCTGCGCCGTGTTCAGGGCTCGGGTTGGCCCTGCCGGTTTGTTGGCAGCGCTGCCAAGGGGTTGGTTTGGCTGGAGGAGAAAAAGTCAACACGTCCTGGGGTGGTGGAGCAGGTTAGAAATGGTGGGGAAGGGCGGAAAAAGAACGGCTGTGATAATTGCAGCTTCTTCCAGGAAGATATGTGGAGAGGGAAGGACAGGACAGGAATGGGTTAGCGGTGAGGACACAGACCCTGTGGGGAGCAAAACCACCTGTGTCCAGTGAGGCATTAACACGCCCTGGGGAAAAACCACCACTGAAACCCAAGATTTGCGACTGCACTCGTAGAATCATGGAATCACAGAATTATCCAGGCTGGAAAAGTCCTCTAAGACAATGGAGTCCAACCATTCCAAGGCCACCACTAACCCATGTCCCCAAGTGCCACATCCACACAGCTTTTAAATCCCTCCAGGGAAGCGGACTCCACCACTGCCCTGGGCAGCTGTGCTGGGGCTGGGCACCTTTTCCATGAAGAAATTTTCCCCAATATCCAGTCTAAACCTCTGCTGTTTAGAAGCGGTTTCTTCCTGTCCTCTTACTTTCAGGTGCAGGTTTCAGTCACATCCCTCTTCCTCTCCCTCACCTTTCCTTGCACATCACGACCTCCAAAAAGGCCACTCAGCTACTGCTCTGCCTTCTGTGTGTCACAGGCCATCACGTGCCACCTCCTTATGGCCGTGCTGGGCCCAAATCTGGCTGAGAGCTCCTCCACTGGGATTGATTCAGGAGGCAGGGACACCACAGCTCCCCTCCCGCCTGGCTCCAGTGCCCCGGCACCTCCTGTTCTCCTACACCCTTCTCAAGTTGCTCAGTCTGAAGAGGGGAACAGAATGAGCTTTTCTTGTCTCTCACAGGCATTTTTTCCAGCCCTCAACTAATTCTTGTGGCTCCTTCCTGCGCCTTCTCCAACTCCTTTCCCCTCAATCCTGGCTCAGTGGCTGCCAGGTTTTCCTCCACCACTGGAATACGGCACGAACGCACTTGAACCTGTCTGCAAAAACACGTAGATCTTGAGCTTTTCAACCACAAGCTTTTTCCACAACCACAAGCCAAATGAAGTCAGAAGAACAACTCTTGCTCCTTCTCTAGGACACAAGCTTCTCTTTTCCCATTTATCCCTGTACTGGAGTTCTTTTTCCCTCACTCAGAGCTAAAAAGCAAACTCAGGAAGGCAGGTTGGAGGGTCAAATGGTGGCAAGTTCTTGCAGCCACCCTCAGACACCTCTTGGGCCATGGGGCCGCTGTGCATCTGCACATTTTCCATTCTCCTGTGCAAAGGATTTATGGTTGGATTTACTTTTGGACACAATCCTGAGTAACGTGCTCTAGGCAACCCTGCTGGAGCAAGGAGGTTGGACTTGGGCTGCCCAGCATGGTAGTCCTGCCTAGGAACATCCAATTTGGGAAGGTGGGGACCATCCTGCCCCTCTGTGACCCCCCCCACCCCACCCTTTCCAACTACACCTGTCCCAGCACCTGAGAGCGCTGAGGGGTCTGCACAGGGACCTGCAGCATCCTCTGGATAACTGGGCCCAGTTAAAAGCCGTCAGCCCTCCCAGTACAAACCCATTTCTGAGACAGGGAACATCACGCTTTGCTTTTCTCTCCCAAAAACCTGGCAGCATCAGGAGGGGGTGGCAGGATTAGGGGCAGGCAGGTCCCGGTTTTGGGGGCTGCACTTCCTGGGGCTGCTGTGGGAAATAAAAGCGAGCCGGCTTAGAAACATTTCCTTTTCCTTTCCGCCTGCTAATGAGATAATTACAGCCTTTTGTATTCTGGGAAACTACTTTCTCATTATGGGGG
This sequence comes from Oriolus oriolus, assembly GCA_013400235.1. Taxonomy (NCBI): domain Eukaryota; kingdom Metazoa; phylum Chordata; class Aves; order Passeriformes; family Corvidae; genus Oriolus; species Oriolus oriolus. The sequence continues at coordinate 50,356 of VXBT01007656.1, forward strand.
CCGCATCAGCTATTTACATAATAAGCCTGAAACAAAAGAGATGAGATGAAAAGACCCAGGCGGCTCTTCGGGGGAGCTCTTGTTGAGCTGCCAAGGGACAGCCCACAGGATGACGGATTCCTCCGTCCCCAAAGCTCCTCTGGGCTCGAGTGTGTGGCATCACTCGATTCAGGATGTCCCCAGTGTGGGATTATCCTCTGTCTCGGCTCTGAGGGTCCCCAGGGTCCTCAGAACCAGCCCTTTCTTAAACCACTCTTTGCAATTCCCAATGACAAAGGATTCGGGGGTGGCCATGGATCCAGACCCTCGTCAAGGAGAGCCATGTCAGCATTTGTGGGGCTCATGGTGGCACCTGGGGACGAGTCCCACCACCAGAGGATGTTTGGTACCAAACTGGCCCGTCCCTTGTCCCATCTGCCGTGTCCCAGCTTCCTCCAGCTGTGGTCAAGGCACATTCTGGGTACCAACCTGTCCCATATCCCATATCCCATATCCCATATCCCATATCCCATATCCCATATCCCATATCCCATATCCCATATCCCATATCCCTGTTCCTCATTTCATTTTCTGACCAAAGGACATGATGGGTACCAGACTGTCCCAACCCATTTCCCTGTCCCCACAATTGGCCAAGCGATGCACTGGTTACAAACCTGTCCCATCCCATTTCCCATTTCCCATTTCCCATTTCCCATTCCCCATTCCCCATTTCCCATTTCCCATTTCTCATTTCCCATTTCCCATTTCTCATTCCCCATTTCCCATTCCCCATTCCCCATTTCCCATTTCCCATTCCCCATTTCCCATATCTCATTCCCCATATCTCATTCCCCATTTCCCATTCCCCATTCCGCATTTCCCATTTCCCATTTCCCATTTCCCCATCCCCCCAGCTGGCCAAGGGACACCGTATGTACCGACCTGTCCCACCCCATGTCCCAGCTCCCTGCCCCCACAGCTGGCTGGGAGACACTGGGTACCAAACTGTCCCATCCCAAATGCCAGTGCCCCTTCCCCCAGCTGGCCAGGGGACTCTCTGTGTACCAAACTGTCCCTGCCAGCCCCGCCACCTCCCTTCCCCGATAAAGGCCCCATTGTTCTCCCTGACAAAGCCTGAACAGTGCAGCCTGCTCCACCTTCCCTGGCCAGTCCTCCCACTCTGCTATCAGTTTTCCTCCCTCAGCTGGTCGCTGTGTTTAAGGGACACAGTCCACTGCCACACTCTCCCCATCCCCCAGGACGTGGCAGGAGGGGGAATCATGGCAAAGCACAGCCACAATCTGCACTGTGGAGTGCGTGGCCTTGGTTCTGTGCCTTCCTGCTTGTCCCTCCTTCCCTCTCCGCTCCCTGAGGGTGTTCCTGGAATGGACACCCCCCCCAGCTTCCTGGAAACCCCTTATGGACAGTAAAATAATCAGTAAACCAATCTGGGCATGGCTATTGCTCATCCAGATCAAGCTGCTCCATCTGTCCCAAGCCCACCTCCACCCCAGCTCCTCATCTCAGGGTGTTCCCAGTTTTAATCCACAGGATCTTCTGGGTCCAAAAGAGCAGGCAGAGTGGAATTAAAAGCCAAGCACCTTGCAGGCCGCACCAGTCTTGAGCTGTTCCAGTAAGGGAAGAAATCAAAAGTTATTCTGGAGGCTGCAGCGAGGTGGGAAAAGCCCCAGAGGAACCTCGGCAGGTGGCGTGGAGGTGTGACAAGATACATTTGTACAGTCACAGGGAGGCTTTTTGGTCTCATCCTTGGAGGTTTTCAAGCCCTGAATGGACCAGCAGCAAGATGGCCTGGAGAGCTCCTGGGATCCTTTCCACCAGGAATTGTCCTGGCACGGTGAGTTTTTTGCAAGCCACGCTGGGGCTATCCACCAGCATTCCCCTGGTCAGAGTCCTCATCCTCAGGGGGATTTTTTCCCCCTTTTCCCCATCTGCTCTCAGAACCCTGGGTTTGGATCCAGGCTGGCATCCTCCAGGATGCACCCGAGGGCAGATGGGAAGGATTTTCCATGACTTATCTGCCTTATCTGTCCCCATCATCCCGAGGGGCAGCAGGACAGGATGGTTTCAAGCTCAGCCCAAGCCCCCATCCCAAACCCCACGTGTCCATCAGGAAGGGTTCATCCGTGGTCTCATCTGTGACCCCTGTGACTGCCCCCAGAAGATGCTCGGGGCTCTGTCATCGTCCCCAGTGAGGTCTCTCTGCCCAGAGAAGCACCAGCTCTGGTGGCACAGGGGAGCCTCCCTCAATTCCCTCAGTACAGGGAAAGGGCAGTCTGATGGAGCAGCCTCAGCCCTGGCTGCGGGCCTGAGGGTCTGGCATGCCCCATGCCATGGGCTGGACTGCTTGGGATCATCCCAGCCCTGCGTGCCTCAGTTTCCCCTTGTTAAGGGGCTGCCAGTGGGATCCAGGGTGAGCTTTCCCCACCCTGAACAATCTCCATGCACCCCATCTCTGCTCTGGTGCAAACATAGCCCAGCAGGTACCTCCCATCCCCAAAAAGCACCTGGAAAGGGTCCCACCAGCTCAGCCCGGCACTAATCCACCCTTTCGGGAAGGTGGCTGGAGATGAGGTGCTGCCAGCTGAGCCTGTGGGACTCCCCAGCACAGGGGATATGAGGGAGCTCCTGGTCACCACTGGAAGTGTCCCAGCACGGAGCTACATCCCTTGCCTGGCTCCCCCAGCATCTGCCTGAGCATCCTCACACATCCCTACATCCCAAATCTCAGGGATCCCGATGTGATCCCCTGATCCAGCCCAGCTCCATGGCCCCAAATGCCAGCAGGACCCTCCCTCTTTGTCACCAGACCCCCCTGGCACGATTTAGACCTCTGCCCTGGGCGGGATGTTTCGGGGGAAGGCTGATCCCGCCCTTTGGGATGAGCCGTCACCCCCCGAGCGGTTCCAAGGAGGCGTCCCCACGAGCTCCGCCTGGCTCTGCCATCCCCAAACTTTGCCCAAACCTCTGTCCCCGCAGGAAGGACAGCGAGGGGACCGGCCACCGGCTGCCACCCGCCGCCCACGCCACCAGCCCGGCCGTGATTGATCATTAACTCGCCCCGAGGAATTTCTTGGGCGCGGAGCCAGCCCGGGAAGTGCTCGCTCCTCCCCGGACACCACGCTTGGAGCGAGCCCCCATGGTGGCTCGTCCTGGCGGTGCCTCGTCCCCGCCGCCGGAATCAGCGCTGCTAAACCGGAGTGATGCCCCAAAATCCGCCCAGTACAAGGTCCCGGTGCTGTGGGGTTCCAGCTGGGTCCAGGGGGAATTTATAGACGGGGAAATCGCAGCTTTCCCCACCCTGAGCCACCCAGCTGCGCGCACCCCATCTCTGCTCCGACCCCCGCGGCGAGCGCAGCCCGGTGTCCCCCCCAAAAAACCACCTGCAAAGGGTCCCACCAGCTCAGCCCCGCATTAATCCACCGAAAACCCTTCGCTCCCCTGCCTGGCCCCAAACAAAGACACCCAGCGAGAGGGGGAAGGAGAGGAAAGGAAAGATCCCCCCAAAAAAGCCGGCACCCACCGGGATTTACCTGGGCAGCCCAGGGGTGCGTCCTGCAGCTCCCCATCGTGCGCCGAGCGCGGAATTCATTGTTTCCCTGCGTGGTATCCCGGGAAAAAGTCCAAAATAATACCTGCGGAAAGCAACCTGCTGCTGGGCTGGGGCCAAGGGCTGCCCTTCTCTCGGTGGGATTGGCCACGGCGCCCGCAGGAGCTTAACTCTTTGTGCCCACCTCCGGCAGGGATTTTGGGAAGGAATGGCTCCGTCCTCCTCACGGGGGGATTGGGGCTGGTGGTTTGTTTCAGCTGCAGTGGGAACTTTGGGGTCAGGCGCTGGGTTTCGCTGAAATAAGGATTTGGAGTTTGACTTTTTTATTTTCAAATGGGGGTTTTTAGGGTCTGACGGCTCGGTTTTGTGTAAATAGGGATTTGTGGATTTGAAAGGGTTTTTTGGGGTTTGCTCTAATAGGGATTTGTGGATTTGAAAGGGTTTTTTGGGGTTTGCTGTAATAGGGATTTGTGGATTTGAAAGGTTTTTTAGGGTTTGCTCTAATAGGGATTTGGGGTTCAGGGGCTTGGTTTTGCTCAAACAAGGAATTTGGAGTCAGATAGCATGTTTTTCTTCAAATGGGAATTTTGGGTCCGACAGCTTGTTTTGCCCAACTGGAATTTTGGGCTCTCTTTAAAATTATTATCATTTTCTTCTCAAATAGGGAATTTCAGGCTCTCAAAACTTGGTTTTGCTCAAATGATGAATTTGAGGTCCAGTGGCTTGGTTTTGCTCAAAGAGGAATTCTGGGATCTGGCAGCTTGTTTTTCCTTAAACAGGGATTTTGTGGGTCTGATAGCTGGGGTTTGGGGGTTTTTTCAAATAGGGAATTCTGGGGTCTGATGGCTTGTTTCTGTTCAAATGGATGTTTTGGCAGAGGGTAAGTTATTTTGGCTAAAGATTGTTTATTTTTTTATTTTTTTAATAGGAATTTTGGGGTCTGACAGCTGAGTTTTCCTCAAATAGGGATTTGGGTGCTGACTGCCTATTTTGTTTTTTGTTTGTCTGTTTGTTTTTCAGAATGGGATTTTAGGCTCTCAAAGCTTCTTTTTTTTCATAAATACAGATTTGGGACCCTAACAGCTGGTTTTATTTCAAATGGAATTTTGGGGGCTGACAGCTTGGGTTTTTGGTTTTTTTTTCAGATGGGGGATTGCTCAAAGCAGCTCATTTTTACTCAAATAGTTATTTTGGGATCTTTCTATCCGGGGACCCTTCTCAACTTTCCCATCCTTCTGGGGATGCTTCCCAGCTGCGTGGCTGAAATGAAAGGTTATGAAGAGCTCTCAAAGAAGGGCAGAGAACTGGATGGATGGGATGAAAGGGATGATGCATCCACAGAATCACAGGAGGGTTTGGTTTGGAAGGGATTTTAAAGACTATCTCATTCCACCCCCTGCCATGGGCAGAGACACCTTCCACTATCCCACGTTGCTCCAAGCCCCATCCAACCTGGCCAAAAGCTGGACCTGGATGCTGCCCTCCCTCCTTTCCATCATTCAGAGCAGAGCCCTGGTGACACAGGACGGCCCAGAGCTCCTTTTCCCGCTTTCCCGGCTGCCAGCGCTGCGGCGGGAGAGCAATCAGGCTTCCCTTCGGGGGCTGGCCAGCCCCAGCACTTGCTCTGGATTATTTGCAGTCGTGGAGGGAGGGAAATAAAGCCACACAAAGCTACCACTAATTTAGAGTTATTTGCTCAAGTGAATTTTCTATTGGCGGGATGTCTGGGGATCAAAGGAGTCACCGATCGGGGCCTCGCAAACGGGGCCGGCGTTGGTGGGCAAGTAACAGCAAGAGCAGTAAAACAGCAATAATGCCAAAATAATCAAATATGGGTTAATGTGCATTTAAACCAAGGCCAAATGCACTGCTGGGGTGCACACGGAAGGTGTAAATTATACCAAAATGCATTCCTGTGGAGATTCAAGCTCTTAATTTTGCCCTTTAACTCCAGAAGCAGAGAATTCCAACAAACAGGCTGGTGTCGGGATGCGTGTGCACCTTGGAAGTATCCACGCAGACAGAGAGCCCTTTCCATCCCTGGCACTGCTCTGGCGATAACCAGAGCTGGCTCAGGAGCTCTGCTGGGATGTGGACCCTGCCCAGCAGGGATTTGGGGAAGCTGCTGGAGCACAGGAGCCCATGGCTGCCCGGCAGGGAGCTGCAGCAGGCCCAGGCTCGGCAGATCTCGCAGGAGACAGGCGGTTTCCTGGCACTGCAGCTGGTGGAGGCTGTGCTCGTGCTCCCTTTGGGAGCTGAGTTATGTCTTAGCGCTTCCCACAGATGAATAAATCATGATAGGAGAGGCTTTGGAGAGCGCTGGAAACTCCGGGATAACCCGTGCTCCTGGCGCTCTCAGGCAGGGCGTAAACTTTTGAACCCTGAACTCCCGTTTCTAACCCAGGGCTGGGGTGGCTGAGACAGGAACCTCTCTGCCCACCCAGCTCACCTCCAGCAGAGCCCCTCCATCCCCTCTGAGAGCCAGCAGAGACCCCCAGATCTCACCTGGCACCCCTTTGTGCCAGGGCTCCTGCACAGCCGGCTGCACCCAGGCCACAGCGTTTCCCTGTCCCCATGGGACACAACCACCAGGCCTTGGTCTCAGCCCTTTGTGGGGTTTATCCTTCTCTGCTCTGCCCTTTTTGGGTGGCCGTGGTCAATCTGTGGTGCCCAGACCCAGCCACCTGAGGTGACCTCCAGCCTGGGATTGCAGGGTTGGGTTTACCCACCTAAAAATCCTTCCCTACCCAGCCCCGATGGCCTCGCTCTGTCTTGGGGATGAGGCTTTGAACATTCACCCAAAGCCTTCTTCCTCTGGAGGAAAGGAAGAATTCACTCTTCCAAAATCCAAACTCTTTGTTCCCCTGTCCTTCTGTTTTCTTGTCCCTTTTCCCTTGCAGGAGTGGCAGCCCCCTGGCAGGGTGATTTCCATTCTCTTGGAGCCGTTTCATATCAACATCCCAAAGCTCTCTGAGGTCCTTGGACTGCACCTGCAGGACTGGTTCAGTGTTTCCTGCACCAATCAGGGAAGGAGGAAAACATCAGCTGCAGTGAGGTCTGAAGGAGCATCACTGGCCTGGGACATTCCCCAGGGAAAGCATTGATGTGCTCAAGCATGCGGCGAGGCGGGGGTGGAGATGGGAATGGGAGCAGAGACAGCAGCTCCCCACACTGGGATTTCTTCCTTGAAAGCTCTGGGGAGCTGCTTTTCAGTACCAGACATCCCAATGTGAGCAAGAGCCTCCCTCCTCTCTTCACCCAGACTGCTTTATTTAGAGGGAAGATCATTTTCAAAGCCTTGAGGAGCAGAAAAAAAATCCCCTAAATAAGGGTCAGGTGGACACTGAACACACTTTGAGGTCATGAATGAGGTGGCATCTCCATCCCAGGATGTCTGAGTGCCTTGGCTGGGCAATATCAAGGCCAGCCTGGTCTGGTGACCATGACAGTTCTGAATTTGTGCTGGAGGCCTCCAGACCTTTCCAACCAGCACCACAACAACTTAAACCCAGCTCAGACCTCAGCTGTGAACTGACTGTGCCTGTAAGTGCTTGACATCCAACAGGCACTGAAAGCAGAATTCCTGCAGTATCTCTTCACCACGCTCTGTCTGAAGCTCTTCCCCACTGTCATTAAAGCAGAGATTTCCAGGCTGGTTTTCAGAGGAAAGACCCTGTTTTCTGCCACAGTCGGCAGGCGTGGAACATCCAAGGGTTTCCCTGTGCTTGTGGAGAGATGCTGCCTTGCCTGATTTGTTGTGAGTGCCCTGCAGGGATCACAGGGAGCACAGCCAAACGGGCAGGATGGGGCTGGTAGGGGAGCACGACTGTGCCGTGCCAGGAAATCCAACCTTTCTGCTGGGAAAGCTGATAAAATCCCCAGCAGCCTGCACAGCCGGAGCAGCCTCTGTGGCTGAGCTCCTGGAAGAAATGTCAGGATGACACCCAGAGTTTATTTGTGCGAGAAGAAACGGGGTATGTGATAAAACAAACCTTCTCTGCGCCTGGGGGTTCACCAGCACTGTGACATCCCACTGGTCTGGAAGGTAAAATGCTGGGAGAAGCTCTTCCTGCTCATTAAGTGGAATAATTTGAGCCTGTGTGAGACCTCTTCATACCTACACAGAGCTGGGGATGGGAGAGGACCTTCTCCAAGCTGCCACAGGGGATGGCAGGGGGTCCTGAGGCTGGGTTGACCCCAAAAGCTGGGTTGATGCCAGCTGCTGCAACGGGGGACACTTTCCATCTCCAGTCCTTGACATCTGCCTGCTCAGCTGGAGCCAGCATGAACAAGCCAAAAGACTCTGGTTTGTGTCATCCAGAGGGATGGTTTCCTATTCTGGAAAAAACCTCCCTGCTGGTATAAGCTGTCTCCTCCTGTACCAGCACAGGGCAGACAAAGCCTCTCAGTGCTGGCAAGCCACAGCCTGGTGCCTGGGCCAGGTTTTCCATAAATCAGGAGAGGCTCCTGCATCTCTGTCTGTGGGTGCTGAAAGCCCCGTGTGTGTGCTGGGTGCTCGGCCATGGAGTGTGGGTCAGGTCTGAGCTGCCTGGGGGGAGGACGTGAATTATCGGGTTTCCCAAATAATGTCCAGACCAGAGAATTGTGGAATCATAGAATCACGGAGTGGTTTGGGTTGGAAGGGACCTTAAAGCTTATCCAGTTCCAAAGTCCTATCCCAGGTTGTTCCAAGCCCCGTCCAACCTGGCCTTGGGCACTGCCTGGGATCCAGGGGCAGCCACAGCTTCTCTGGGCACCCTGTGCCAGGGCCTCCCCCCCCCTCACAGAGAACAATTTCTTCCTAGTATTTAATCTAAATCTCTCATCTTTTAGTTTAAAACCATTCCTTAAGCATCCTTCAGTGATTATGCAGAATGATGGGAACAAACCTCACAGTCCCAAAGCATCAGGCCAGGCCTAGTAAAAATAAACTGGAGCAAACCAGCTTGCAGTCAGGAGGGGCAGATTTCCACTGGAATCACCAGGTATTCACAAGGATCCTGTTTGGAAGTGCCCTTCCTGTCCATATCACAAATTAGGGATTTGGCGCAGCTCCCGTGGCTCAGGCTGGGAGGTTTTTTTCAGGGAGGAACACCAGGTTCAGGACTAAGTTGTGTGTACTCATGTTGTCCCATCCAGCTCCATCTCCATGGCCGACCTCTGCTCTGGGGGAGAATTGGTGGCTGAGTGGCTTCAGCAAAAGCAGAAGCATGAAAATCCTCAAGTCTTGGGAAAGATCTTGAGGGGCAGTGGAGGACCGAGCAGGAAGCCTGGAGCACCCCTGTGGTGGCTCCCAGGCCTCTCTGTGTAGGACTCGAGGTTGACAGTCCCTTTCCAGGCCACAGGGACCCAGCTGACACAGTCCAGGGAGGGATTTGGCTGACTGGAGATGGGCGTGGGTTGAAATGCCACCTGAATCCATGACCAGCTGATGGCCCTGGGCTCCTGGGAATTCGGAGTCTGCAGTTAATAAATGGCCTGAGTGCTACAAACACATCCCCCAGCTACTGCCTCCCCCACGGCTCTCTCTCCTCGGAGGAATGTGGGTATTCCCTGCCCTGAGGACAAATTCCTTTGCAGTCACTGGCACTGACCCCTGACTGGAAACCAGTTTCTCCAGTGGGTGAACCAATGGTTTTGCCTCCAGTCCTGCTCCGGCCACCATCTCCATCTCCCTGGCTTCCTTTTCTTTAGGCTGTGTGGCCACTTCCCCCTTTTCCCAGCTCTCTGAACTCTGCTTCCCAGCCACTGAAGCATTCAGCTTTGCTCATCTCCAGGCTCATCCTCCTCCATCCACGTCCTGGCTCAGATGCTGTACCGAGACAAGAAGAAGGAAAAGTCTTCACAACCCAGATTTGCAACTTTGGTGGCATCAAGATGGCCCAGAACTAGGAGTCACCCCTTCCCATAACGTATTAATCCTCAAAACCAGCAAGGAAGGATCCAGGTTTGGCCAGGAAGAAGGATGGAAGAGGGTGGGAGCAGACAGGTGCACAGCCAAAACATGTGCTGCCACTACAGAGTGGTGCCTCCAGGCTGCTTGTCAACCCTTTTCCCTGAATGTTTGTGGTCAAGGCAGGGTTTTGCTGGTCATGCCAGGGGATTGTGGCTCCCCTGAGCAGCACTGGTGGTGGGGGAAGCCTCTGTCCTGGAGACACCCATGGCTCGGACCTCAGTGGCCTGTGGGCGGTGGGACAGAGAGACTTTGAAGCAACAAAAAGGAAAACCTCAGAAAGGATCCACAGGCAAAATGGAAAACCTCAGAAAGGATCCACAGGCAAAATGGAGAACCTCGGAAAAGACCCACAGGCAAAATGGAAAACCTTGGAAAGGACCCACAGGCAAAAATCCCTCTTGTTTTGGAAGCATTTTTGGCTGCGATCACGCCGTGATTTCGCCCTGTCAGGAATGACTTTGTGGATCACCTGGGAGATCCTCCTGCACTCTGGAGCAACCTTTGGAGCAACTCAAGCGATTGTGACCCACCAAGCCTTTTCCCTGCATTCTCTGCAGTCCCCTTGCATCCTCAGCATCCCCAGCCCGTTTTGGGGAGGGGGGTGCTCCTCCACAGCAGTTGGCTCCTGGTCCAAGCCACAGGAGATGCCAGGGATGGGGGAAACCTGGCTCCAACGTGATCCCCTTCCAGTCCACCAGGTGAAGAGAGGCCTTTTCCCAGCCATCAACTCCTTCTGCTCCTTCACTGGGGGATGATGGATGGGGAAACCCAGGAATGGGATTTCTCTGGAGCTGCCGTTGTGCTTCCAGCCGGCCTAAGGACCTCACCCCATCGCCTTCTGAATGAGCCACAGAGAGTTTCGGGCAAGGAACGAGAAGAAGGAGTTGAGGGGATGGGCCAGGGAGGGAAAATTTCCATAGCTGCATAATAAAGGTGATTACATAAGGGCATCCTGCGTCATCTGCGGCTGGCATCTCCGGAGAAGTAATTACATCTGCACCACACATCTAAAGAAAATATTATCACGTTGGCTTCCAAATTCTATAATTAGCTCTTGCGAGATGCGTGCCAGCGGCTTTATCATTCCGTGTACGTCGGCTATAGAGCCAGGCACAGACACACGGAGGTTTTTTTTCATTTGCCAGCTAGGAAAATATTTGGAGTTTAGTGTGGCAGCTGACCCCAGTCCCCCTGGAAAGGGCGGCTCTGAGGGTTTGAAGTGGTGTGTGAAGAGTGAAATATTTTCCCGGTCTCCCTCGGTGCGTGCCAGGCCGTGGGGATCCAGCGGGAGGGCAGGAATGGCAAAGCCAGGCCTTGGCTTTCCCTCCTCCTTCAAATGCTCTTTGATTTCTGCCCTAATGCTCTGAACCTTGGGAAGGCTTTTTTCCCTCGCTAAATAAATGACCTGATTCGCAGGGAGGTGTTGCCCTCACAGGTTCCCGGGCTCTCTGCTCCGTCGTAATAAAACAAAACCCTTTTGCTCGCCCAGCTTTGGACTTCAGAACCAGCTCTGGGCTTTGAACGCACCTCCCATGCCTCCAGATCCTCGGCAAAAGGAAAAAGAGGCTTTGAAATGGAGGCAGAGGTTGCAAAGCTCTTGGTTTGATGGAGGGCTTTTCATGTGGAGCTGCAGATGGCCACGGGACAAGGCTCCTGTCTCCAAGCTGGCGGCACGAGGGACACGGCAGGGGCAGGGAGGGATGGAGGATGAATCCATGAGGCAGGGATTTGGTTTCCCTCTGTTTTCCATTTGCTCATAACCAGCCTGGGAGCCCTGGAAAGCACAAGCAGCTCTGCTGCAAACAAAACAGCGAGGAGGTTTATCCACATCTCCTCCAAAGAAGCTCCTCCAGCAACGACTTCAGCTGGAAAGTGGGGCTGTGCATGACCAGGAGAGTGGGAGGCAGTGCCAAAATCCCAAGGGCTTGGTGAGAAAACGGTTGTGTTGTGTGTGTGAGAGCGTGTGAGTGTGAGAGTGTGTGTGTGCAGCTTGGATAAACCATCCTCGAGTGGAAAAACATCCTCTCTGTCCTGGCCTCGTAGAGGGGGGTAGTGACAACTCCTCCCTGTTTCTCAGTTTTGTGTTATTTCCACTCAGAGGATGCAGAGAGCTGGAGGATGGGGAGAGAGGAGGACTCCAAAGCTCAGCAGAGCTGTCATTAGGGCCAGATCTAATGAAACCTGGGAGCTGCCTTGTGAGGACAGAGTAACCAGCCCTGGGGACACGAGGTGAGACCTGCCCAGAACCATTTTGCTCCTGTTTACAACCACTCTCAGGAGCTGCTGGATGTGTCGGTGATCAGAAATGGTCTTTCCAGGAGAGGAAAACCCAGAGAGTCAGACAGCAAGCATAAAAAAATATCCGTGATGTCTCTGCTGAGCTGGCTCCAGCCCTGGTGTCCGCTTGTGCTTTTCCTGCAACACCGTGTGGCTGATATAAAACCTTTCTCCCTTGCCCCAATCAGCCCAAAAATCACCCCTGATCAGAGTCATTGAGTCACAGAAAGGCTTGGGTTGGAAGGGACCTCAAGACTCATCCAGTGCCACCCCCTGCCATGGGCAGGGACACCTTCCACTATCCCAGGCTGATCCAAGCCCCGTCCAGCCTGGCCTTGGACACTTCCAGGGATCCAGGGGCAGCCACAGCTTCTCTGGGCCCCCTGTGCCAGGGCCTCCCCACCTTCACAGGGAAGAGTTTCTTCCCAATATCCCATCTATCCCTGCCCTCTGGCAGTTTGAAGCCATCCAAAGTCCCTCTCCAGCTCCCTTTTAGCCCCTCTGGGTACAGCCTTTGTGACTTTCATCGCTCACCTGAGCTTTGCAGAGCACCTCAGGGACTGATGGGGCTCCCCAGAACGTGCTGCGTGCCTGCACCTTCGGGGACACAGAGCTGCTGGCCTTGCCCTCCTGCCCTAACCCTGCTCATGTCACTGCTTCCAGCCCAGTGCTCCTGGGGAACCCTTAAAAAAAACAAACCCTCTTCTTTGGAAATTTCCCCTCTTCAGCACCAGTGTCCCGGGGAGAAGGTGGGGAATGACACCCCAGTGACACAGCCCCGGGCACATCGTTCTGCGTGGGAAGGAGAGGGGTGGAGAAGGGCGGTGTGGGAGCGGGGAGAAAGGGAAAGCAGCTTCGTCAATGATTTGCAGGAGAGAAAACAAGCTCCTGGATGGTTTCACGGTGAACACAGGGGTGCTGGGTTAATGGTTGGGTTTCATGACCTTTAGAGGTTCTTTCCAGCCTCCACTGTTACGTGATTTTATGTTTCCAAAGGAATGCAGCTAGCATTCCTAGCTGGGGCTGTCCATCCATCCTGAACCAGCCCAGAACCTGTGGCCTAAATCCAGGAAGAGATTCCTGGTGCTTTGGGCAAGGATTTGCCAGAGGAGAAGGCTCTGCCTGGGCTGAGGCACCACCTGCTCTCTCCACTCCTCTATTCTCGTCTCATCCCCACCTTGAGCTCGGGGAAGCAGAATTCCTCAGGCGTGCATGTAAAATGGGAAGCACTCTGTGAAACAAGCTCCAGAGGAGCTTGGCACATGTTACAAGCTTGCACTTCATCTATTTGGGACAGAACTCACCCCGGCACAGCATCCTGATTAATTTGTCTGAGCTGGGAGCAATCCCACGCCGTTCATCTCACCTGTGCTGCTGACAGGGGCTGCCGTGGGATCTGCCTGCGCAGACACCGCGAGTATTCCCAGCGTTTTTCCTCGGTAGTTTTTTAAGGGATTTTTTTTTTTTTTAAAAATGAATCCGTGCTGACAAATTGCTCAGACATTCCCAGGAGCGTCGGTGGCTTTGGGGCAGCGCTTCAGACAGGACCAGAGCCACGGCCAAATGAAGCACAGATGTGGAGCTGTCTCCTTTTTCAGGGTGGAAAGGGGGAACTNGAAAGGGGGAACTCTTAGCAAAAAAAAAAAAAACAAACCCATCAGGAAGCAGGTGAAGGCAGAAATCAGGGAGGAAAGGAAGAAACCGCTTCCTCAGGCAGTGGTTGGTGGCCTGGAGAGCTCCCTGCTGTGGGATATGGTTGCTGTTCAGTGTTTGAGGGAAAACTTGGCAAGTTTATGGAGCAGAAATCCATCAGGATCTGCTGTAAATTACACAGAAGGCAGATTTGGGAGTGTATCGAGGGCATATAAAGCAGGCTGTCAAACCGACCCTTTTCCACCTATCCCTGCCCTTTCATTAAGCTTGGAAAAGACCTGTAAGACCATTGAGCCCAAAAGTTCCTATTGATTTTCCCTGCTCTTCATCCCTAAAACATTAAGTGCCCCCATTGTGCCCCAGGAATGCAGCAGGCTGTGCAGAAAGATCTGTGAAAATTCAAATTGTAATCCAGAGGTGCTCGTGTTCACGGTTCTACAAAAACCAAAACCAAAACCAACAACAAAAAACCCCCACCAAAAACCCAAAAACAAAATCCAAAAAACCAAAAAACCCATCCAAAATCCCCCAAAACAAAAAACCCCAAACAAAAAAAAAGAAAAAACCAAACAAACATCCCCCCCCAAACCCCAAAAAACCCAAGCCCTCCCTGAAAACACAAACCATACAAACCACCAAACACCTTCATATTTTGCTAAACTAAATGAAACCAGGGAATTTTCCAAGCTGAGGGTGGATTAGCTGTCATGAAAGTAGCTCAGTCTGCATGGTAGGAGAAGAAATTCACCTCCAGCAGCAAGGTGGGGTGGTGGGGAAGGGGAGACGGGGGCTGATTTTTTGGGCAAGCTGTGGGAAGGAAGAGCAGCCCTGGGAAAAAGCTGCTTATCCCACGAGGAGATGCCAAAGACCCGAATTCCGTGGTGAGGACGGGAGCAGCAGTGGGGCGCATCCCAGGCACCCTGAATGTGGTTCCCCTGGACACGAGGAGTGGCTTTGCTCAGAGGCAGCGCTGTCCCCAGGCCCAGCTGGAAGCTGGACAAATCCCATGATGTCACTTGGGCAGGCAGAAGGGTCCCAGGAGCTTCAGGGGACAAGGCCACTGTGCTGTGCCATGGTGCCACATGGCCCTTAGTCCCAGGAGGAAAGAAAACTCTGGGAAAGCTCTCCAGGGCTTGGTGAGGAGCTTTAAACCTTAGTCCATGTGCATTTATAGTAGAGGGTGCAGAGAGGCCTCAGAGTTCTTGCAGAGTTTGGGCAAAACATCTGGAGGGGCTGGAGCGTGTCCGGGGAAGCGAACGGAGCTGGGGAAGGGTCTGGAGCAGCAGGAGCAGCTGAGGGAGCTGGGAAAGGGGTTCAGCCTGGAGAAAAGGGGGATCAGGGGGGACCTTGTGGCTCTGCACAACTCCCTGACAGGAGGGGGCAGCCGGGGAACAGGGACAGGATGAGAGGGAACGGCCTCAAGCTGTGCCAGGGGAGGGTCAGGTTGGACATGAGGGAAAGTTTCTTTCCCAAAGGAGTGGTCAAGCATTGGAACAGGCACCAGGGCAGTGGTGGAGTCCCCAACCCCAGAGGGATTTCAAAGCCCTGTGGATGTGGCACTGGGGGACATGGGTCAGTGATGGCCTTGGCAGTGCTGGGGGAGTGGTTGGATTATCCTGGAGGGCTTTTCCAGCCTAACCAGTTCTGGGGTTCTGTCTGTGTGTGGCTCCGTGCTTTATCTCTGTGGCTCTGGGCAGCGCCTTCCCGGTCACTGCGATCCTGCTTCCCTCATCTCCTCATCCCGGGAAGCACCACCCTGTGAGGCTGGCACCTGTTTGCCTTGGGAAGGGCCTTTTTCTCCTTCTTCAAGCGAGGCACTGCTGAGATGCCTCTGGGGGAGGAGGGAGAGGGGTTAAACCCCCCCAAATGTCAGTGGCCCTAAAAATAGCCGGGCTTTTCCCGCTCGCATTGACTCACCCATCACAGACCACAAACCCCTGAGTCACGTCAGGGGCTGGGGGGAAATTGTCTCTCCCTGCTCTGCTCCAAAGAGGGACTCAGTGTCCAGAGTGACCATTGGTCACCCTCAGAGGGACAGCCCTGCCCTCGTGCAGGGGTGGTGGGGTGGGAGATGGCGCTGGGATGTGTCAGCACGGAGAGGATGGTGGGCTGAGCATCCTCACCCTCCTCTGCTCCTCCTGGCGTTTCCTTTTTGGGGCTCAGCCCTGCCAGTGGGGCTTTCTGTACCTGCAGGTGCCTCCCTCTCTGGAATAAGGTGCCCAGCAGGAAGTGAGACCTTGTGTGGGTCCATTCCCACCCCACTGGATTTCAGCTGTCTCTGGTTTGAATCCCGCTCCTTCCTGCAGCTCACAGTCCTCTCCCACCCCTTCCCAAGTGCCAGAGCTTTAAACCCACGTGGGAAAAATTCAAAATGCCCTTCCCAAAAAGCCTCACTTAGTGGTCCCAGCTAAGGAACAGAAACGAAGGGACAAAACCCAAATTATTTGTGAGGTGTGGGGACCAGGAGTCTGTCCAGCTGCCTCTGGGGTCACAGCCAGGAACAACACAGCCTCTAAAAGCCACGAGGTGACCCTCAGAGCCTTCACAGCCACCAGGGAGGTGGTGACTCCAGGAAATGGGGCAGAGGAGGTGGTCCATGGTCCTTTGGTGCCAGCCAACCCCCTTCTCCCTGCAGGAGCCTTCCCACCAAAGCTGTCCCCTCTCCAGCACCCAGATCCTCATGATCCTGACCCAACATTCCCAAAACTCTGCACTTTGGTCACTGGGGCCCTCTCCCACCAAGAGGAAGGTGCAGAAGGATGTGCTCACATCTCCCCTGCTCGATCCCACCGGAGCAGAGACCCCCATCCCAGAGCTGGGGCTAAAGGAAATGTTCTCGTTGATATTTTGGGAGCCACTTCCTCCCCCTCTCCTCCTCCAGAACAGCTTTTTGTCTTTGGGTTTATTTTCTTTGTTGCCTCATAAAGGTTTGACCCTGGCGTGTTTTGAATGGGCTCGGAGGCAGCATTGAATTCCTCCCGGGACGGCCTCGGGCACGGGAGGGAGGAGGGAATTCCATTGTGCCCAGCCTTGCGGACCTTCGGGGAGGAAAAGCAGCGGCTTCTCCTGCTCCGGCTTCTCTCTGCCGAGCCCCGTGTCCTCTGCCAGCCCCTCCCTTGGCTCGGCCCATCCAGCCACCCCCACTCCTGTCACTCGTCCCTCGCGGAGCTGCTCAGTGACAGCTCCACCAGCGCAGCTCCTCCGCAGCGGGAAAATGGGATATCCATCCCTTGGCCAGCTCCATCCCAGCCAGGTCTGACCCAGACTTATCCCAGAGATCCATCCCTTGGCCAGCTCCATCCCAGCCAGGTCTGACCCAGAATTATCCCAGGGATCCATCCCTTGGCCAGCTCCATCCCAGCCAGGTCTGACCCAGA
>VXBT01007656.1:78790-95944 GCA_013400235.1 Oriolus oriolus
GATCGCGGCGATGCGCAGGAGCGGGCAGGGCTCGGGCAGGGCTCAGGGATCGCAGCCGGGCGGCCGCTCCCGTCCGAGGGGTCTCATCTCATTTTGTCCTGTGTCACCAACACACACACACACACACATTCGCAGCCACGTTTCCCCCCCCTTCTTGCGGCAAACGGCGGCCAGCCCCGACCCCACCCCCTGTCACAGCAGCAGCCTAACAGCGAGGACCGGGAGGATGGAGGAGGATCTGCTCGCCTTCCCTTTAACTCTTCCCTCGCCACCCCCCCCCCAGGACAGGGCTCTGTCCCCGTGGACCCGGCTGGGGATGCTGCACGGACCCCCCTCACCTTGTCGCCTTCCCCCGCAGGGCCCCGGGACAGGGGGTGTTTGGGGTCTGCTGGTGCCCTGGCTCTGTCCCCCGCAGCCTCGTCGGGTCTCATCGCCCTCGTGCCCCCCAAAAAGGAGCCCCCACATAAAGCTGAGCCCCGACGTTGCCCCAGGCAGTGGGGCAGGGGGTGTCCCGGGGCATGGCTGGGGTTTGAGGGGCATGGGCAGCCCCTGGGTGGCAGACAAAGCTGGGGGGTGGAAGCCAAGACTGTCTGTCTGTATCCACCAGGAAAATCCCCTTTTGGTCCCTATTTGCCCCCATTTCCAGGAGCAGGGCCCTTTGTGGGGGGAGGGGGCACAGCCTGAACCCCTGGGGGTCTCCTGTGGGGGGTGGGATGGGGGAGTAAAGTCAGTGTGNGCTGAAAAAGGGACACCAAATGGCCAAGGACTCCAACTGAAGGCAGGGCTGCTCCCGACTGTGACATGGCACGGAGCTGTCTTCTCCAAGGAGAAATGAGAGGTGCTAGAAGGGAAAGGAAAAGGGAAAGGGAAAGAAAAAGGGAAAGGGAAAGGGAAAGGGAAAGGGAAAGGGAAAGGGAAAGGAAAAGGAAAAGGAAAAGGGAAAATTGATGATGCTGTCCATGGAGAGGTTGGTGGCACATGTCCCTGCTCCCAGCTTCACCCCAGCACTGGGTTTGCTGCAGCAGGTTTAAGTCCTGCAGCACACACCATGGGGCTCTGCATCTCGCCTTGGCCTTTCCATGGATATATGGAGCTTGCACCCCTCCTGCTCATCTGTCAGGAGTCCCAGGAGGGAGGAAAGAGGCAGGAATTGCTGCCACTTAACTCTGCAGCTTTCCAGTGAAATGGTGGGGTGGGTAATTAATTATTCCTGCTAACGGTGCCGGACAGGCCCTCGGCTGCTCCCCCAGAAGCGCAGGCTGTGAGTATCTCCCTGCACAGGTTGTTGCTGGCAGCACTCCAGGGGCTGTGAGTGATCCTGCTTGGATGGAAAGGGCAGCTGAGGCTCCCTGATTCACTTACAGCCCGTCACCTTTGAGGACTGGGGTTAGGCTGGCTGGGCAAAGCCACCTCTGCTGTGGGTGGGGCTCTGCTGCTTCCCACCAGCACCGAAAGCAGTGGAGCAGCTCAGGTCCTGCATGCACAGCTGGGAGGTCCTTTGCAATGAAATCTGGCAAGGAGAGAGCAGGGCTGTCAACAGGGGGTGGAGAAGGTCAAGTCAGACATTTTCTGGGACTGTCCCACCAGGAATGAAGATGTGCTCAGGAGCCAGCAGGATTACCCCTGTCCATGCAAGGCTGTTCACAGGTAAAAAGTGTTCCTGAGCAGCCTGGTCTGCTCTGAGCCTGGCAGTGCAGCCTCCTTCAGGGGTCGTGCAAGGGTAGGGGCTGTCCCAGAGGATGCTCATGGAGCTTCTCGTGCTGCTCCAGCTTCAGATGAACCCTACTCTGATCGTCACCCTGCCGCACCTCCAGGACTGAGCACCAACGTGGAGCTGCACCTGATGGGAGATGAGCTCCAGCTGCCCTCTCCAAAGGGCACTCGAGTGCTCCTGGACACCCTGAGGGGATGAACAGGGAGCCTGCACGTGTCCCCCTACCCAATCATGGGTCATGCCTAGGCTGGGCCAGGTCCAGTTTTGTAGCTGAGAATCAGGATCACAGAATCCTTCAGGTGGGAAAAGACCTCTAGCGTTGCTGAGTCCAAAAGTTAACCCAGCCCTGGCAAGAAGAGGATGCTCTGATGGTGTTACACCTCCATCAGGCCAGCTCAGCATCCTGTCCCCTGCTGCAGCTGTTCATGGACACACAAGGAAGAGCAAAACCAGCACAGTATTTCCCCCTTGCATTCTCCAGCCCCTCCAAAGGAGAGGTTTTTGCCAGGTCTGGACATCCCTGGGAGCTGAGAACCCTCAGCGTGCTGTGAGTCCATCCCCACTGCAAGCTGCTGCCTCCTTGGGTGAGTGGAAGCCCAGAGCCTGCAGGACACCCCCCATTCACTCTCCCATTCCAATGGCTGAGTCTTTTGATAAGGATTATCCCGGGACCAGCACTGGGACTGCAGGATTTTCACTCTCCTCCTCTACACCAATCCCTCTCCGAGTGCTTGCAGATGCAGATTCCCTGTGGCAGGCTGGGATGAGCTCTCTCTAAAGGGGACAGTGCTCTTCCCCTGCTCCTCATCCTCATCCGAGCCCCGCTAACATCCCGAGTGGACTCTGTTTTCCCTTATTTGCCGAGTGTTTTGTGTGCCTGGCTGTGGTTATCATGCTCCAGCCGTCAGCTTGCAGCGAGTCCCCGGGAGAAGGTGCCAACTTTAACATATGCCTGAACAGTTCTTTTCAGACATATACAAACTGGAACAATGCCTCGCTGGGAATATGCTTGTTGGTGCAATTTGCCAACTGTGGCTTCAGATCTGCTCTTTTCAGCACGCACCAACTATTTGTAGACGGTGCAAAAGCCGGGATCGCCGCGCACGGATGGGGTCTCTGGAAGGCTCTCTCCAAGCATGCAGGAACCAGCAGGGAAGACAGTCAAGGGCTGGGCAAAGACCTCTGAGTGTCACAAATAATGTTCAGATCAAACTTTTTGCTTCTGAGAACCTCAGTCCTTTTCCCTTCGCTTCAGGAAGTGGCCAGCGTTGATTTCTCTGCTGTTTGAACCGTGAGCACGTTCTCACCTTGTGCAAGCAGGACTTTGCCCAACTCACCACATTTCCTGGGTTCAAACATCTCCCAGTGCTTCCTCCATCGCTGGCGTTCACCTTTCAGGTAGGACATCATCGGGATGTGACTCTGGTGCCACTCAGGGTGGCTCAGGGTGTCACTGCCCTGTCACGCCCTTGGAAAAAAGGGCTGACCAACCTCGGCTGGACGTTCCCTGACTTCTTCCCATGGGTTTGTAGACACCGTGGCAATGTTTGAAGGAAATTTGGGAAGATGGTGACACAGTAGGGCTGGGGCTATGTCCAGGGAGATGGCCAGGCTTTCTAAGCGGGCAGCGACGGCCCCGTGGCGATGAGGCAGAGGAATTTTCTCAGCAGCGCTGATGAGGACGCAGCTCTGCCCTTGCCCACGTGCCAGCCTTCACCTTGCAGCTCCCGGGGCAGGGATCACGTCCCGTTCCTCGCTGCCGGAACACCCCCTCGGCGGGCAGCGCTGCATGTGGAGGTGCCCACGAGCCGGCCCAGGAGCGGGAGGGTCAGTGCTCGGACTGCCCGTTCCCCGTGGAGGGCTGCCAAAGGCATATGTGTTTGAGATAGCAAATCATCAAGGGACCATTGTTCATAGCAACCTTGGTGGAAATATTTTTGTGTGTGCGTGTGTGTGTGTGTGTGTGTGTGTGTGTGTGTGTGCTGGCATCCAATTTGGCAATGGTTACTCAGCACAAGTGGGCGGCCTGTCCCTTTCTCTCAGCTGGAGCCTCCTCCTCCTCACAGGGACCCAGAAGAGGGATGAAAGGAGAGCAGATGGTTTGGGGGTGCTCAGAAGTACCAGTGCCAAGGGCTGTCTCATCATGGCAGGCTGAACATGCTCAAGACCAGGGAGGTCTCTCCAAGTAATGGGGAGATGCAGGAGGTCTGCGAGCAGTTCTTGGGAATAACAATGGTTTCAGCCTTTGGTTGGATTTTGAGGAGAGGGAGCAGAAACTGAGATCTTTGGGGTATCGTGCAAAGTATGGGGTTCTGTATCAAATACTCTCTTTACAAGTCCAAAGGAATTTGAAGAACTGATGCTGGAGAGAGACTTTGGACAAGGGATGGAGTGACAGGACAAGGGGGAATGGCTTCCCACTGCCAGAGGGCAGGGATGGATGGGATATTGGGAAGGAATTCTTCCCTGTGAAGGTGGGGAGGCCCTGGCACAGGGTGCCCAGAGCAGCTGTGGCTGCCCCTGGATCCCTGGACGTGTCCAAGTCCAGGTTGGACATTGGGGCTTGGAGCCACCTGGGATAATGGAAGGTGTCCCTGCTCATGGCAGGGAGTGGGACTAAATGACCTTTAAAGGACCTTTCCAACCCAAACCAATCTGTGATTTTATGCTGAAGGGCCACAGCTGGCTTTGCTAAGAAGAAGCCTCAGGGCTTCCTCCAAGTGAGAATCCAGGGATACAGGCCTGGAGAGCTGGCCAAGGCAGGCTCGCTCCAGATTATCTCCTCTTTCAGCACCACACCAGATCTGTCACAGTCCTTTCATGGAGAAATTCCCATTGAAAGCTCTGCTGCTGCTCTCATCCCTGCAAAAGTGAATGGAGAGATTTGTCCTGACCTCCATCCCCCTCCACAGCTCCCGGCATTTCGTTTTTCTCCAAAGCAACGCTCTGCTGCTAGAATCAGCTGAGATGAAACCGAGCTGGCTCCTACACACCTTGGAGCTCAGGCAGGGCTGCTTCCCACACAGTGTCTTTCACCCAAATTAAACAGCTCCCAGCTGAGCCCTGCCATCCATCACGCCAAGCCGCAGGCACAGCTCGGGTTTGGCAGCTTTTACACCTCTGTGGGTTCACGTTTAGCGGGGAAAGAGCAGGGACCTTTTATCTGTGAGTGCGTTGTGCAGCCATGGAGGCTGTGGGACCATCCTCGGGATCACGCTGGAATCAGCGGGATCACACTGGAATCAGTGGGAGGCTGATTGTTGTTAAAGACAGCAAAGATCTGGGCAATGAGGGCTGTTCCATTGGGGAGAAATTGTTCCCCGTGAGGGTGCTGAGGCCCTGGCACAGGGTGCCCAGTGGAGCTGTGGCTGCCTCATCCCTGGAAGTGTCCAAGGACCTGGTCTAGTGGAAGGTGGAAAGATCCAGGCTAGAGCTGGATGGTCTTTAAGGTCCCTTCCAGCTGTGACTCTACTCTATGATTCCCTGGTTTTCAGGCTGGGCATTCCTGGGGGCAGGGATGGGTGCAGACTGCCCGCTCCTGGGGCTGCCACTCCTCAAGGACGTATTACTGACCACACCTTGGTGTCCACACCAATGCCAGGTGAGCAGCAATCCCAGCTCCTCGGCTGTGTTGAGCTGAGCTCTGTTCAGTTCTCCAAGTGGTGTCTAAGAGCTCTGTGGGTGTCCCAGAATATCCGAGGCACCTACACGGAGCTGGCAGACACGGGATGAGGTCACCATTAGCATTACCTGCGGTGGACATCCTTGCTGGAGACAACACTGCCTGTTTTCATCCATGAATTGAGGTTTTTGTTGGATATTAGGAGAAATCTCCTCACTGAAAGAGTGGTCAATCATTGGAACAGGCTCCACAGGAAGTGGTGGAGTCGCCATCCCTGGGAGTGTTCAGAAAACGAGATGTGGGGATATGTGTTGGTGGGAGTGATGGTATTCAGTCAAAGGCTGGACTTGATCTGAGAGGTCTCTTCCAACCTTAATGATTCTGTGAGCCTAGGACAAGTGCTTCCATCTATTTGAGGTGGGAAATGCATTTTTGGCCACCTCAGCTGCCTGTGCCCGACACATCCCCACGGTCCTCACTCGTGCCAGACGGCCACAGCCAGGTTTCCTATGGATCCCCCTGCACAGAGAACTGATTTCTGGGGTCATTTTAACACCTCTCCCCCACGCCTCTGAGTGGCAAATGAACATCTTCCAGCTCTTCTTAGTGTAGGCTTTGCCCCAGGCTCTCCAGATCAGCCACTTCAGCAAGGTGGAAATCTCTGGCTCTTTGCCACAGAAAGGCTTCGGGGAGAAAACATCATTATCCTGATTTCTACCTTTTTTTGGGATCTGCTTCCAGGGAGAGTAGCCTTGGCTAGCAGATCCTCCAGCCCCTCACAGTCTGCTTGCTGGAGAGCAGCCTGGGGGAATGACCTTGGCCTCAAATTCCATTAGGAAAGGTCCTCGTTAAACAAGGCTGTTCTCAGAGTCACAGTTTACAGGCATCCTAGGCAACCGCCTTGGGCTTTTTCCAGTCCTCCAGGGAGAAGCACAGTCCCAGAAATCAATAACTGAGCTCTTTTGAAAGTCAGCAGGACTCTGGAGTGATCCAAGACACTCTCTTCAGTGCTTTCCCTCAGCTGAAAGCAAAGAAGGGGTCCCTAAATGAGAGCTCTGGGCTCCAGCAGCCTGAAGGAGAGCAGTCCTGGCCCTCTGTCCCACCTCCAGAGGATGCTTTGCTCAATGCCCACTGCCCACGCTGCTCCCCATCCTTCCGGGCACAGACTGCCCAGTTCCCCCCCAGAATGGAGCCAGGCAAGGGGAGCCAAGCAGGCTTTGAGGGAAAATACCTTTATTTTTTTGTGGAAACACGGCCCCGAGGCTCTGCTGAAGCAGGGAGAGCCAATCCCTCCTTGCCAGCCCCCAAAACTCGTTTCATCTTCAGATATTCTCCCTCACTCACCTTAAAACTGGGATTTCTTTCCTGACTCCAAATGCTCCTTATTGAACATGCAACAAACACCCAGACCCTCCCTCATCTATGTTTTCCCCTCCCCAAAGCACCCATAACTTGCTTTATATTAGTTTTATATTAATTCCTCTCCCAGCAGTGCTTTCTCCATGTATCTGGACTACAAGACTTCCCTCCGAGCTTCAATTTCTGACTTGGAAAGCTTTGTTCTCCCTCCTCATCCCCACCCTGCATCTCCCTGAGGAAAATGCCATAAAACAGCAACTGAGGACACCCTATAATCCCTCCCTTGGTGTAAAGCCCACCAAAGGTCCCACCTGACGCTGGGACACCACGAAGTCAAGGCTAGGGCTGACACATCCTGCTGCCCAAGGACGGGAGCTGGGCTTGGAGCCCAGAGAAGAGGCTTCACTCCCATTAGTGGGGTGAATTAACCCGTAATTGTGTGGAATACGCTTTAGGAACGAGGGCAGCCCAGAGGCTGAGTGGGGCACCAGCACAAGAGCTCCACATCCCACCAAAGGCCAGTCCTGCATCCCCCTCCTGCGCCTGCGGTTCCGAGGGAACAAAGGAAAGCTGGAGGAGGCTCAGGAAAGCGCCACGTTTTTAATGGCCTGAGAGAGCTGACCCGTGGCCAGAGATGCAAAGAGGTCGGATGGGTTTGCGCTCGAGGAGGGGAAGGGGTGAGTGGCTCACGGACTGACCCCCTTAGTGCTGTGAAGACCTTTTGGGGGGGTGGGTCATGGCTTGCCAGAGGAGCTGGGAAAAGGCACAGGGAGAGGCAACGATGGGAAGATGGAGCTGCCTGAATTCCCAAGTTCTCCCATTTTTCAGCAGTGAGGGTGTTTTACCAGCTGGACAACTTACAATTGGATCCTCTCCCAGTCTTTAAACTGAGCCCATCTGTGTTTTTAAATACTAAGTTTAACCCCAGAAATGATGATACAGACAGAAACAATCCGGCTATTAGCCACTTTCTGGAAAGGTCCGGAGTCGCTGCACTTCATGACCCCTTGGAAAACACAAGGAACGTCTGCACCTCTCAGAAACAAACTCCAGGATGTTTGAAAATCTGTTTGTGCCGCGTCCAGAGCGGTGTAGCAACAGCTGAAGGTCACAAGCACTGTATAAATAGAAAGGAGGTTTTACTGTGACATGTCCATCCGGAGCCATTGCTCCTGGGTATGCCATCTGCGATGGGAGCAGGAGCCTGAGCATCCCCACGGCGGGGGAGGGAAAGGGATTCTGTCCTTGCAAGGATGATACCATGGAAAGGAGGGGGAGAGCTACGAGGTTGTAACTTTGCTCCTAATTTTACCGGTTTTGAAGAAAAATCAGAGGTGTGATGGAGCTTTGGAAGGCAAATTCCCCCTGTGGGGTTTCAATCACGTACCCAAGCAGGAAGAAGGAAGTTTTCAGCCAAGAAGAGCATGTTCTATCTGGAGAGTGGTTTGCAGTGACTGTCCTTCTCATTTGGGGAGCTCTGTGTCCCCAGCTGAAGGGGTAAGAGGGGCTCTCTGGTGTCCTTTAGCATGTGCTGGGTAGGATTTTATACCAGGCTCTGACTGTGTGCTATTAAAGACCTTTTCTGGCCAAAATCCTGCTTAATTCCATTTCCCTGTTCCATCCATCAGCTCCCCGCACCTGGAATTTGTCATCCTCGTGTATTTGGGTGATAAATTCCTCATGGTCTGGGAGCAGGGCCTGGTGCACCTCTGGTCCAGAACAACAGCACCGGGAGGTTGCCTGAAGCAACGGGTGGTGATCGCTCCAGCAACACCCTGTGGATGTCCTGAGAGAAGGGCAGCAGCCATGGGGGAGAAATCTTGACTGGAATCTTGGTAAAAACAGTGGGAATGAGACACTGGGATGGAAGAGCTTGACCCAAGGAATGGTGCTGGGCAGGTGGAGGTGTTTGCTGGTGCAATTCCTGCTGCTCCTGAAGAAATGAGGCAGCTGTGGAGAGGAGAGGAGACCTGGGCTTCCACGACCCGGAGATAACTCCTGGTGTGCCAGGAAAGCACTTGGAGAGGGACACAGCCTGTAAACTTTCAGACATCGTGGCTGGATGGTGGGCAGAAAGCGTCTCAGCTCTGCCTGCCTGACGTTCATCTCACCAGGGAATCTTTCCCTGTGGAAGGAACAGTGTCCTGTCCTGCACCAGGATGGGTGAAGCCCAGGAGAGCCAGGCTGAGGACCAGAGAGCCGGGAGTGCTTGGTGAGGCCCCTTTCTTTGGAAACCTGGCCCTCTCCTGGGAGCAGATTTCTGGCAGCTGCTCAATGCTGCCTGCTCCTGCTCCGTGATCCCACTCTTGGGAGGTCTCTTTTAGCCATGAATACGGATCGGGAGCAGCACCCTGCCTCCAACACATCCCTTTTCCAAGACCAAGGCTGTCTGCACCTCTTAGAGCAGGAAAAGTGTGGATAACTCCCCAGATCACCTTCTCCTGCTACTGCTGGCTGGAAGGAACATGCTGATCCAAGGAAGAGCTGGAGGATGATGAGCCATGGCAGGGTAATCCAGGGCTTCAGCAGCACAGATATATTCCAGCTTCTCCCGCTTCAACACAGGCTTGCTGGGTCCGTTGTTGTTTTCCCACTGGATTATTTTTACCAGGTGACAAGGATGGGATCTGGAAGTCTATGGAAGCACCTGAAGGTGGCCTGTTGGAAACCCATGGGAATAAACGGAGGAGAATCCCAGCTTTTCTTTTCAGCTTGAAGGGAACAACTGTTTCTCCCCCTCCTTGAAGGACAGCTGGGTGAGTGGCATTCTGACCACCGAGAGGAAAATCTTTTCTCTCCTGCTCTGGCTGCTGATCTGGTATTGGATTGTGTGATGGGTCACACCTATTGATCACAGCAGGCTAAAAAAGACACAACCCATAAATAACTCCTGATGTCCCCAGCTGGGCCAGAAATCCTGAGCAAAGGGCTCCTGGGAGAGCTGTTGTTGGTGTTTCTCCATCCCCCTCCTCTGGGAAACGCTGGGGACAGGGTTTGGGTTCAGCCAGATGACTGGGGGTCACTAAATGTTTTTGCAGGTGTTTTCCTAGTCCTTATCTCAGTCTTTAATCCAGCCACTCCTGGAAGAGCATCACCAGCCACACTGGAATGGGGCACTGCTGCTGTCCAGCCCTGTGCTGTTCCCGTGCCAGTGCTCACCAGCACGTGGGCAGATGGTTGAGACCCGGAGGCAAAGGTGGCTCTCCTGTGCCCTCCCTTCCCCGAAGCGAGTCATTCCTTGTGCTCAGTCCGTCCTCTGAATCCACAGAACTGCGTGATTTTGGCAGAAGGAACTGTAAGAAACACACAGCAGGGAGATCAAAGTGAGTGGGATCAGATCGTGCTTCCCTAAGGAAACAGCCCCAGATGGTTCCGGGGTGGAGGAGCAAAGCCTGGTCCCTGCAGGACACCAGGGACCCACCCAGAGCCCAGGGCAGCTGCTGGCCAGGGCCAGGGCACGAGGGGCAGCAGCAACCCCTCCTTAAAGCTCTTACTGATGCTCCACCGGGTCCCACGTGCTCCGTGTGGCCTGACCACGGTGAGGGCCACGTGAGGAGAGGAGAGGACACAGCCAGGCACCGGCCCTCTCCTCCCTCCCCACCCTTTCCCTTGTTTTCACACAGCTGAAAAAAAAAAAGCATTCCCCACGTAATGATGATTCGGCCAACAGGTCAAGTCAAGCATGACAGATCTCATTCTGGAGCTGGGGTCAGGCAGCAAATTGCCTCAGTGCTGCTGGCACCGAGATCCCGGTGCTGAGGGGCCAGTGGGGTCCCCCTGCATCCTCTGGATGCTCCCACCGCCCCCCATGCCTCAGGTTTTGGAGGCTGGGGGTGTTCAGCCACTGCAAAAGAGGCTTTGGGAGCAGCGCCGTGCTGGTAACTCACAGCCTGGGGGCATTTCCCACTTTATCAGAGGCCATGGCAACATTTTTGCCTGATCCAAGAGTTTTCTCCGCTTCCAGCATTTTACGGGGCACGCTGTGTCCTGCATTTCCCTGGCAGCCGGGAGGAGGAGGCAGGAAATGACTCTGCTGGAGCGAGAGAGCTCCAGAGGGGCCGAGGAGATGCAGGGTCCCTTCCAGGGAGCGAGGCTGGTGCTGAGAAAGCTCCAGAGGCCGCCCGGGCCCTGATCCGAACCCAAGGAATAAAATCCATCCCGTTGCAGGGAGATGGAGAGTCAGCCAGGGAGGGGAAGGTTTATTTAGAGAAACAACCGTGGGCTGCCTGCCCACACCAGGCTTTTAGCTGATGATCTGCACGTGCCATGGTTGGGGGCGGCCGGGGGAAGGAGTCCACTATTAAAAGCCTGGCAGAATCTCTGCTGAATCCTGCTGGAGCTCGGGGAGGGCCTGATCCAGCAGGATCCCACCTCCGGTGTCACCTCATCTGACCCCGGGACCAAATCAGAGACGAATCCATGGCAGCTCGTCCTCTCTTCTTCCAGGGGTGCAGCCTGGGAGCATTGATGGGGAACACCGGCAATTCCTGAGAACCCGGGTCCTTTGAAGGATTATCCACGATTTATAATGTGCCTGGAGATCCACATAAGCCCCGAGCATCTCCTGGGAAAAGGTGGGGAAAGGCCGGGCTGGAGGGAGGGACGCTCTGCAGAGGACGGAGCTGCGCAGATTCCCACACTGCCGAGCTGGGAGCAGCCTGGAACACCGGTGACCCTTGGGATTTAGGGTGATCCGCGCACTGCATCCACCCCCTTTTACACTTCTCATCCCTGCAGACACGGGCAGCACCTCCCAGCGATGTGAATCAGCACAGAATAATCCATCTCCTTCCCTCTCCATTCCTGCCTCCCTCACACATGCCCTGCTCTGGGGACGGCTCTGTCCGCAGCAATTAAGGTGGAGATTCCTCCTGCAGCCAAGGGCACTTCCCGGCTCATTAACGCCGGGAGGACGCGGCAGGAGAATCTCTGCCCTTCCCTGAGGGAGAAAACAGCGCTGGGTGTACCCGGGGTGCTGCTGCTGAGGGGCGCCAGAAATTCCCGTGCGTGGGTGGGGACACGGGGACAAAGTGCTCGGAGCTTTTGGGATCTCGGGATTCGTGTTTTGGGGTCAGCCACATCCCTTCGCATTGGAGCAGTGGAGAATCAGCACAGAACCATGGACTGGTTTGGGTTCGAAAGTGCTTAAAGGACTTCTGGTTCCACCCCCTGCCACGGGCAGGGAACCTTTCCCCATCCCAGGAGGCTCCAAGCCCCGTCCAACCTGGCCTTGGGAAGCGAGAGGAGGCTGAGGAAGGAATTATCACCATTAGGAATTAACTCACACCCAGCAGGGCCCGATGTGCTGCAGCAGGACTGGGAGCCGTGGGAGCAGGAGCCCACCTGAGCACATCAGCCTCCCGTGGACAGCGTAATTTTGGCACAGCTCAGAAGAAAATGACCATTTCTTGCCCCTGGCGCCTGCAAAACCCATCCTAGCTGGGGCAGAAGCAGGGAGTGCTGCTGTCAGAGGGATGGGGCAGCTCCAGGGCAGTGTTTTCGTGGCTCTGGGAGCTGCTCCTCCTTTCTCCTCACAGCTCAGGAGCTGGGGGAAGGATGCTGAAGGACCTGCCAGCCTCACCCCACTGGGCTCTCTTGAACCCAGCAAGAAAACCTTGGAAATACATTAAAGGGATAGTTTGCCACAAGCTTTCCTTCTCAATGAGAGCAGAGGTGCTTTTCCTACTCAGAGTTTTCCTGCAGGAGGTGACAAAAAGGAAAAAAAACCCCTAATTTGCAGTGTTCTCCCTGAAAACACAAGCCCTGGTGCAAACCCAGGATGCTGCATGGTCATTCCTACGTTCATTCCCTGGGCTCCACAGGCACCAGGACCACCCAACAGCAGAGCTGGTCCCCCACCAGGGGGATCAATCACAGAATCACAGGATGGTTTGGGTTGGAAGGGACCTTAAAGACCATCCAGTGCCACCACCCTGCCACCATCCCTCTCCTCCTGCCTCTCTCCCAAGGATGCGCTGTGCCAGAACCTCCCAGCAGCCACCCGGGATGGAGGAGGGGAATCCAGGGTCATTAGTGCGCAGAAGAATGAGGCCAAGAGGGCTTTCATGCCTCAGCATCTTAATTGAAATGGGTTTCCCATCCTCCTCCCTCTGCTCCCAAGCCCAGCACACCCAGGCTCCGTCAAGGGCATCTCCTGGCCCGGTGCTGTGCACTCTGCATCCCCCATGAACCACTCACATCCCTTTAATTAAATGTCAAGATATGCAGGGTTTTTTTACACCTTTTAAGAGCCCTCTGCTCGGAAGGATTCATGGAGAGCTTAGTTATTGTGAGGTGAGGAGCGGGGGGAGCTGTGGGTAGGAATAGTATGGGGAAAACTGTGATCACAGCCAGGCAGGATCCCCTGGAATCCTTTGGGTTGTTTATTTGAAAGGTATCAGGGAAAGGTTCTTCCCCAGAGGGTGCTGGGGCACTGCCCAGGCTCCCCAGGGAATGGGCACAGCCCCGAGGCTGCCAGAGCTCCAGGAGTGTTTGGACAACGTTCCCAGGGACAGAGTGGGGTTGCTGGGGGTCTGTGCAGGGCCAGGAGCTGGATCAGTGATCCTGGTGGGTCCCTTCCAGCTCAGGAGGCTCCGTGGTTCTGTGGTCTACCAAACACAGCCTGAGGCACAGCTCCTCCATCTCCAAAGCCGGGGCCAGCCCTGAGGCATCACCCCCAGGGGAAACCAGCCCTGTCCTGCATCAGCGTGGGATGACCTGAAGGACCAAAACTGCTTCCCTGCAGCAAAAAGCAGCCTGGCACGGCCCTCCAGGGGTCTGGGGACATCATGGAATCCCAGAATCCCAGACTGGTTTGGGGTGGAAGCACCCTTAAAGCTCATCTCATTCCACCTCTTGCCATGGGCAGGGACACCTTCCACTATCCCAGGGTGCTCCAAGCCTCGTCCAACCTGGCCTTGGACACTTCCAGGGGTGGGAAGT
This sequence comes from Oriolus oriolus, assembly GCA_013400235.1. NCBI lineage: Eukaryota > Metazoa > Chordata > Aves > Passeriformes > Corvidae > Oriolus > Oriolus oriolus. The sequence continues at coordinate 92,428 of VXBT01007656.1, forward strand.
GCACAGCTGAGGTGCTTCCAGCCTTTTCTGATTCTCTGCGCTGAGTCCCCTGGAGTCACCTCCTCCCTGCTCGGATCTCCCTGTGAAAGGCGCAGTGTCCGACGTGGAGAGGTGCCAGATGCTCTTTCTTGCAGCTGATGGAGGGCTGGATGCCGAGTGCTGGCACTCCCAGAGGATGTTTCTGTACAATCTGTCCTCCCAAGGAGACCTGGAGATGAATCAGGAGAGGAGGCAGCGGGGCAGGAAGGAGCAGGCAGGACACATTCATCACCTCCGTCCTCCCGCGGTCCAGTGCCAACCGAAAATACACACGGCTCCTGTCCCAGGCCACCCAGATCCTGACCCACCCTGGCCCAGCTCCCCCAGCTCCAGGGCCCTCCCTCAGCCCCAGACCTGGCCAGGGTCAGTGCTGAACCCGGGAAAAGCCTTTTTGAATCTTGATAAACTTTTAAATCTCAGTGTAAACCCTGCGGTGGTGACAGCGGGATTTGGGAGTCGCCCTGGTGGGATGAGATGTGTTCTTGTCACCTTCTGGGGAGCCCACAGCGCGAGTCAGCTTCAAAATTAGAGAAATTTAGTGTTCCAAACCAACCGTGATTTCTCCTGGAAAGCACTTAGGGAGGCTCCTCTGGTGGCAATATGAGCAGGCCACTGACTCCAGCCTGGATTCCCTTCCATATCCATAGGCTGCAGTGGGAGCTGACACATTCCATGTGCACAAACACCAAAACTCAGGTGAGGAGAGTCCAAAATCCAGGTGGAATGGCCAGTCCCTGCACCAAAATAAGGAGAAGGAGTGGTGCCTGTGTCTGGAAGGCCCATGGACCAGGGAAAAGGAGGCTGGAGGGAAGCACATCCCACCTTTGGTGAAACCCTTCAAAATCTCCAAATGCTTGAAGATAAAAAATTCAGATTTTAGAAACTGCTTGGGTTGGATGCCAGAAGGACGTGGGCAGCTGCCTGGACTCCCAACACCGGCGGGTTGATGTCACCCCAGTGGGAACCACGAGCTCCGCTGGGATGCTCAGCCTTGGTGGAGCTGCTCCTTCTCCCCAGTGCCATTGGGGGCCTGGGCTGTCTGGGAGGCATCACAGTTCCTCTGGTGGGATCTCATTATGTGACGAGCTGAACATCTGGATTAAAATAGATCAAATAGTCGCTAAATCCTAAATAAGCCTGGGAGCTCAGCGGCAGCCATATGCTTCCTACTGACAGGCTCAAAAAAAATCTCTCCTTGCCATTACCTCACACTGCAGCAGTGTTTTATCCTCCTCCAAGCCAGCTCGGGGACAAACCTTCCTGCTCTGCCTGCCCAGCCCTCCCTGCTCTGGCCATCCTCTGGACCAGCAGCCTGAGGCTCTTCGAGGCAGGGGATGTCAGCTGGAAATGGGCACTTACCCCACTGTGCAAAGGATCTGGTGATGGGAATGAATGGAATGATATCCAAGGGAAGCTCAAAAAGGAAGAAAACCAGAGTTTTGTTGTTTAGCGTTCGAAGGATGCTAAATGCCCCTTAATGTTTGGGATTTTAGGAAAATCCTGTAGGAACACAGTGAATATCGGTGTTTTGTTGTCTGTCTCCTTCTGGGGCCGAGAGGAAGGTGGAGGTCAAGTGGCCTCCAAGGGATGGATGGAGAGCACGGAGGGTGGGATGGACCCAAGGGTGCTGCGGGAGGATGCAGGACTTGTGGAATCATGGAATGGTTTGGAAGGGACCTTAAATCCCATTTCATTCCACCCCTGCCATGGGCGGGGACACCTTCCATTATCCCAGGTTGCTCCAAGCCCTGTCCAACCTGGCCTTGAATGCTTCCAGGGATCCAGGGGCAGCCACAGCTTCTCTGGGCACCCTGTGCCAGGGCCTCACCACCCTCCTTCCCAACATCCCATCTAAATCTGCCCTTTTCAGGACAGACTCGGGGGAGGACTCAGGGATATCACTTCACAACACTGCCTTTATGCCCTGGTTGCACAAAAATAAGGTGTGGCCACTGCCCTTAGGCCACGAGCCTTATTTAGCTCAGGGAGACAAGGGCTAAGGTCCTGGGAGGCCTTGGCAGGCTTGTCCTGGAGCTTTTTTAAGCTGTTTTCAGCTGATTTTAGCTGTAACAGCGCATTGCCCAAGGGTCAGATGAGCATTGCTGGTGTGGCAACCGGTCTGCTGAGGAGTCAGGCTGCCAGCTTTCACCAAACCTTTTGCAACCGCGTGGTTTCACCCTAAAAAAGTTGAACCAGCCAGTGAAAGCCTGAATAAAACCAGGGGTGGTTCTGTGACCCAGCAGGTTGCTGTGTGAGGTGTGAGAGCAGCACCAACCGGGCCTCACTCCCACCCTCACCCCCTCCAGCCAAAGCTCTGCCGTGCTGGGGACTCGCCGTGGTGACTCTGAGGAGATGCTCAGAAGCCTGTGTGTGACCACCATAATTGCATTATTGATGGGAATTAGCAGTAATTGGATAATTCGGGGGCTGCGTGTTGGATTTGTCACAGCAAGGCCGACAAAAATGCCGTGGTTTGTTGTGGTTTGCTGGTTAATGAGACCAGCCTCGAACTCCCTGCCCTGTGCACGAGGTTTCGCTCCCTTTTTGCCTTCTAAATTCTGAGTGTAACGCTTGGAGGATAATAATCTGGAAATGGCGTGGAAAAATCAGGGCAGGCCATGACCTGAGTCAGCTGGGGAAATTCTCCTTCCTTCTCTGCCTCCTTGCAGGCCCTGGTTTGAGGGAGAGGAGGATGGTGGTGGCTGAGCTGTGTTGGATCAACCATTTCTTGATGAATTATTGGTATTGGTTATTTAATTTTAATTAATCAATATAATTATTTTGAAATTTAAAATTAATAAAATTAATTAATATTATTTATTAATAACGAGATCAAATGGGAGCATGGAGGTGCCCCACTGGTGCCCCCTTCCCTCCATCACCCATGGGCACGGCGGCCCCAGGACGTGACTGGATGAACGAGGCAGCCCATGGACAATAATTCCCAGGGGCCGAATCCTGCTGGGAAAAGTCCGAGAGCCCAGTTTGGTCTCACTGGTGCCTCTCAGCAGAGGGAAGGACCAGACGTTCGCCTCTGGGATGCACGGCCTGAAGGAAGCAGCTCTCCGCGTGCAGACACATCTCCCCAGCTTCCCGTTTTTCCTCGGAAAAGTGGGGTTTTTTTTGCTGTGGAAGGGGCTGGTTGTGCCGTGGCAGTGTGGGAACCACACACTCCTTTTTCCTTCTGGCCGAGATCTCCTGATCTCGCACCTGATCCCCCGGTTCTTTCAGAGGGGAAACGAGGGGGCAGGGGAGGAAATGACATCCCCTGGGAGGGGAACTGCTCACCGAGCAGCCCCCTCAGGCTTTGTTCCAGCTGCGAGACACCTTCCTGCCCCCTTGCCCTGCCTCCTTTTCTCCCCGCGTCCGGGCAAAGGCCCGAATTTGGGGCCAGGGGAAGCGCTGGGGGAAGGAGCGGGGCGGCGGGGGAAGGGATGCTCTTCCCGCATCGCCTCCGCCGCCCGCGGTCCTGTCTTCT
>VXBT01007656.1:96014-147402 GCA_013400235.1 Oriolus oriolus
GAGCGGGGACACGGCGGCCCCCGCCAGCCGCTGCCCCTCCCGCAGCCACCGCGCCCCGGGAGCCGCTCCAGCAGCACCCCGGTGCCCACGTCCAGCCCCACAGCGTGGGCCCGGGCGGGCTGAGGGGTGCCCCGGGTCTGGGGCGTGCTGGAGGGAGCGGGAAATGGGCTGGGGAAAAGGCTCCAGGCACTTGGTGGGGGAGAATCCCCCCTTGGGTGGGGCTGTGTTGGGGGGCAGGAGCATTTCTGGGGTTGGGACTCGGCTGCCTTGGGGATTGGGGCGATGGGCTGCGGGGAATACATCCCATGGCTGAGGGGGGAAGGGGCCTGTTCAGCCCGGCTTCAGCTCCTCGTGGTTCCAAGGCAAGCAAGGCCATCCCTTCTCCATGCCCACACTCCCCTTCTCCGACCCCATCCTCCCTTTCCCCATTCCCATTCTTCCTTTCTCCACTTCCATCCTCTTTTTCTCCATACCCAGCCTCTATTTCCCCATCCCCATCCTCCCTTTCTTCATCTCCATCATCCTTTACTCATCCCCATCCTCTCCTTCTCTCTTCCCAGCCTCCCTCCCCTCATCCATCCCCAGGCTCCCCTTCTCCACCCCCAGCCTCTCCTTCTCCTTCCTCATCCTCCCTTTCTCCATCTCCATCCTCCCTTTCTCCATCCTCATCCCGCTTTTTTCCTTCTCCATCCTCCCCTTACCCATCCTCAGCCTCTCTTTATCCATCCTCAGCTTCTCAGCTCCTTCTGCTCACCCTGAGCTTGCCCCTGGCTGTCTGTGCTGCCCTGGGCTTGACCTGGCCCCATAAATCCCGGCCCTACAGGACCCGAGCCCTGTGCCACGGGGCCGAGCTCAGGAGCATCCCTCTGCCTCGAAGCCTGGAGCCAGCAGCAGGAAGAGGGGAGTCTCCCCTTCACGCCCGAGTCCAGGGCACAGGGAAGCTAAAACCAGTCTGAGAACACAGCCCTGAGTTCCCACCCCGGCTCAGGAAGACACGGGGACATGACCCAGTTATTTGATGGCAGCGTTTAACATTTCCCCTGCAAGGCAAAGCCAGCCCGGCTTCCTCTCCTTCCCGCTCCCCAGCCGGGCAGCCCGGGCTGGATCGCTGCCTTCCCGGGGCTTAAGAGCTCATCGGGCTGGGATGGAGGGGAAAATGTGACTGTGCAGCCTCATCAGGCGCCCAGATGTGCTGCTGATTCATCCGATAATTGCGTAAGCCCCGGCAGCGCTCGCTGCAGCCGGGAAGCAGCTGCTTCCTACGGGCTGTGCCCTGGAACGGGGCTGCGTGGGGGGACCCCCTCCAGAGGGGAGCTCAGGCTACCACGTGGATCAAGGCAGAGGGCTCAGGGTGGGGCGCAGCACCCCAAAAACACAGCAGCGAGAGGTGAAGGACCTGGAAGAGACATCCCCGTCACGGTGGGAACCGGGTGAGCAGATCCAGGAGTGCTCAGAAAAGGCAATTAAAGGTGGCCAAATCTCCCCATCTCCCTGGTCAATATCCAGAGGGTGTTTGGCCTCTCTGAGAGATCCAGCGGCCCTCGCAAAGGGACGAGGGACAAACCTCTCCGGGGTGCTCCGTGCACTCGTCCATGTAATCGTGTGGATGTAATTTGATTATCCCTTCCTCGATGTTTAGCATCACAAAGGGAAAAGCTGCTTCCAAGCTGAGCCCTTGGAGCCACCACTCTGGGACTGCTCTGGGGGGAGAAGGGTCTGAAACAGGGCTGCAGCATTTGGGGAGGCTTTAAAGATGTCCTGCCTCAGCCCATTGCTGTGTCCCAGCTCCTGGCTGTGCCTGTGCTCAAGAGGCATTTGGGCAACACTCTCTGGCACAGGGTGGGATTTTTGGGATTGCCCTGTGCAGGGCCAGGAGCTGGTCTGGTGATCCTTGTGGGTCCCTTCCAGCTCAGGAGATCCCATGATTCTCCCAGCAGCAAGCTGGTCGGGCTCTTCAGGAGGAGATACAGAGCCCAGGTACTGCTTTTGTTCCAGGGCACACGAAAACTCATTTGCTTTCCAAAAAAGACACAGGTCTTGACAAGAAAGATCTGGATAGACCAGGGGCTTCTACACAGTCACCCTGCAGAGCAAAGAGGTTTCAGTGAGGCCCCAAAACTCCAGATCTGCCTTAGCAAGGGGCCTTTAGCAGGTGAGACTGCACAGAAAATGTGTGTGTGTGCATCTGTTGAGTGCGTTCGCACATCAATAACACAACAGAGGCTTTAGAGGACAATGTTGCACAAAGCAAGAGCAGGACACCCTGTGTTTCATGAAAAATTCCCTGGCAATATGAGATTATGTCAGAAAAACAGTCAGGATCTTGTAGAGGACTTCAGCATCTCCTGCACAGCCATTCCCACGCTCAGCCTGAGCTGCCATGTACCTCTGAAGGTCTGGGATTAATTTTTGGTCGGGGGGGGGGATTCGGCAGGCTGATGTTTCTGAGGATGACCACGACCTTGGCCAACCCTTTGAGGAGGCCACTTGACCATCTCATGGGCAGCAGGTCCCAAGCCAGAGCCACCACGTGGGGTAGAAACCAAAAAAATGTTGAATCTGTTCTCAGCAAGAGAGGAACAAAAAGCCCTTCAGTGGCAGGGGTGGTGGGTGAGCACAGGGAGAAGGGGGTGGCAGAGCCAGTCTAATCCTTTTGGGATGCTGGGAGGAGGGGGGAGGCTTTTTCTTGCAAGGAAAGTGCTCAGTGAGTCACCCAGGAGCAGAGCAGCGTCTGGCTAAGCCGGGGTTTAGCGCCGTTCTAAGCGGCTTTGGGAGCGGCGAGCGCGCGAGAAGCGCACACAGAATAAAAGTCAGGGCAGAAAAACAAACGGTGCCAGCGGTTATGTAAGGGATCAGAGGGCTGCCCACGTGCTTCCTGGGGTCTTCCAGCTCCCCCCGGGAATGCTGTGCTGGGCTTTGGTTCATCCCGATCGCCCCTCGTGAGGAATTTGGGGGGAGGGTTTGTAGAGGAGTGAAAGAAGGTGCGGAGGTAAGGGATAGCTCCTGCTGGAGGGGTGACAGAGGAGGGTTTGAATTGTGAAATTAAGGGTGGCTGGAAAAAGGACGTGGACAACTCCTCGCTGGCCGCTCTGTCAGGACACAGAGCTGGGGACAAATGAGCCACCGAGTGACACTCGGGGAGGACAGATCAGATGGAAGAAGGACCTGCTCCCCATCACCTCTACAGCTAAACAAGGAGTTACTGCTGCGGGATGCTGCGGATATAAAATGTTTACATGGATCCCAAAACTTCAGCACCTGATAATCCCAAAAGGCTCTTCCAAAGATTCCACTTCTGGCTTGTGAAAAAGAGGGAGAGTGACTTTTTACACAGGCAAGTAGCACCAGGACAAGGGGGGATGGAGTTAAACTGATAGAGGCAGGGTTAGATGGGATATTGGAAAGGAATTGTTCCCTGTGAGGGTGGTGAGGCCCTGGCACAGGGTGCCCAGAGAAGCTGTGGCTGCCCCTGGATCCCTGGAAGTGCCCAAGGCCAGGTTGGATGGGGCTTGGAGCACCCTGGGATAGTGGAAGGTGTCCCTGCCCATGGCAGGGGTTTGGGAATGAGATGAGCTTTAAGGTCCTTTCCAACTGCAGCCCTTCCCTGATTCTGTGATCATTCTGCAACTCTTCCTTAGGAACTGTCTGACTCTGAAGTTGCTGGAGGCTGTGGATAATCACTGCACACTGGCTGGAGTTTTGTTCCCCTCCTCCCTGCTCTCAGAGGCTGGACACTGTGCAGGATGGACCATTAGTGGATGATCCATAGGGTGGATGATCTGTAGGATGAACAGGCCATTGGTCTGCCAGTGTGTCCACTCCTACAGGATGTGCTGCACTGAGATTTGAGCCCTTTTTTTTCCTGTCAGGTTCCCCCAGGATCTGCCCCACCCCAGTGTCCAGGAGAGCTGCCCACCCGGGTGACCCTCACTTGCTCCTCCCAGCCAAGCGCATTATCCACGGATCTGCTGAGTCTGGAGGAGGAATAGGGAGACAACCCCAGGAAAGGACTGGCCTTGGGGCAGCGCCTTCCCTCCTTCGCCAGGCACCCACGAGGCACCAGGCCACGGAATCCCAGAGCGGTTTGGGCTGGAAGAGACCTCAAAGATCACCTCATTCCAACCCCCTCTGTGGGCAAGGACACTGGAGGGAGGTTCCTCCCAGGCTGGAGCCTGGAGAGAAGCAGCAGGGCAGCCCGAGCACCCCCACAGTGAACCCCCCCACAACGCCAGCAGAGTTCACTGGAGGCAGCCAGAACAACGCGTGCTCAGCCTGCCTCACACAGACCTGCTCCAAGAGAGACGCCCTGAGCCTGCCCTCTGTGCTTCCTGCTTTTTTTTCTTCCCCCTGGACTTCTGTTTAAAAGATGAATTCCTGCAGCTGGGAGGTTTGTGCAAGCCTCGGTTGCATCACGGCGCTGCCAGCATTGGCCGGGGCAGCAGAGCAGCACCGGGAACCCCGAGTTCTCCGGGCCACCCCCACTGCAGGGACACCCAGGAACAGAAGGGTGGGCAGAGGAGGGGGGATCTGTGCGGGGAACACCTCTGGGTTCCTTCTGCAGAGCCCTCCCCCTGGGCTGTGAGTGCTGTGTGGTTCAGAGAGGGGTTAATTACAGTGAGAGGTGATAAATAAGAGCTGGGATTGATGGGTTTTTTCTTGCCCTCTGGCCCACAGATCTTCCTTCCTAAAAGGGAAATGCATGATCCCAGGACTTCAGGAGGTCTGGCGTCAAGGAATCAGGCGCCCATCACCCTTTATAGGAGGTGGAGAGCAGAGAGCTGCTCAGTAGGGAGCCTGTAAGGCCATGAGGGGAGAAAATGGAGCTTCCCTGCTCTGGAGGCTGGCTGGGAGAATTGGGGTTTTCAGTCTGGAGAAGAGGAGTCTCCAGGGAAACATTCCAGCACCTTCCAGGGCCTAAAACAGCTGTGAGAGAGCTGGAGAGAGACTTTGGATATGGGTCTGGAGTGCCAGGACACAGGGAATGGCTTCCCACTGCCAGAGGGTGGGGATAGATGGGATATTGGGAAGGAATTGTTCCCTGTGAGGGTGGGGAGGCCCTGGCACAGGGTGCCCAGAGAAGCTGTGGCTGCCCCTGGATCCCTGGAAGTGTCCAAGGCCAGGCTGGACGGGGCTTGGAGCACCCTGGGATGGTGGAAGGGGGTGGAACGAGATGGGCTTTGAGGACCCTTCCAACCCAAACCAGTCTGTGATTCCATGATTCTAAAATCAAATGCAATGTTTTAGATGTCAGAGGTTACCTGAATTCCTCCTTTGGGCTGTCCTGGGCAGGTCCCTCCACGTGTCACTGTAAGCATTTGTCACATCCTGCTCCGTGCCTCAGTTTCCCTGCTCTGGATCTGGGCAGACACACGCAGAGTGCACTGAAAATCTTGCAAAAGCAGCTTGGATGGAAACTGATGGAGTTTGCTCCAAAGAAAAATAAATCCCTGGGAGGAGATGTTTGCTCTCCCCGCAGAGCTTCAGCTCGTCATTAAAGCAGAGCCAAAAGTGCCTCTTTTGGACGAGGCCGTGGGGAAAGATTCCCACTTCTCCAGCTGAACAGGAAGGTTGGTGCCCTGCAGCTTCCTAAGATGTCCCATCCTTGCTGATGTCCCTGTGGAGGAGAGGACACCTCTGACCAGCCCCAGGAGGTCAGGGAGAGCCCCCTGGAATTGTTCCTTCCAGATGGGACAAACACAACAATGAGACAATAATCCCCTAACGATGCCTGAAGAGCTGCTGGGCCAATTAAGCTCCCCAGGGCCACATTTCCTCCAGTGGCTGCTCCTGGCTGGTCATTTCCTGCTCCCCAAATTCCACCCTTCGCTCACCCTCGCTGCTGCTTTCCCCCCGTGGAGAGGATGAATTGTGTCCACGCTGCTCTCACGTCCACCCTCAGTTTTTCCCTTGGAAAGCTGGAAATGCCATCCTCATCCGAAGCCATAAAACCCCTGACTGAGCCACCCTTTCCCATCCACTGCCAGGGTGCCCCAGTCCTAGAAAAAATGGGATGATACTGTCAACAGAACCACTGTTGATCGACTTGCGGCAAAGTATCAGCTCCCTCTCACTGGAAAAGGGTGGCTCCCTGTCCCAGGTCTCCTTGGACATCCAGATTTTGTCTCATTTCCAAGCCAGCAGCTGCTTTGGAGTGTCCTGTGAGATCTGGTCTCACCCCTCATCCCCTTTTGTTACCAGATCCCATTTTCACCTCCTCCCGAATTCCGGATGCTCCCACCTGTGTGCTCGGCCTCAGTGCCAAGTGGGAATGAGGCAAATTCCTCCTGCCTTCTGTTCCCTGGAGGGACGAAGGACCAGGGATTGGGTCCTGTTTGGGACAATCCCACCCTGTTTTGGGTGGGATACAGATGCAGCCCCCCAAAAAGGGGCTTCAGAGGAGCGAGTCAGGAGGTGGCAACGGGAGAGAGTCCAGGCAGGCAGGTGGATCTCGTGGCTGGATTCCTCCTTCCCAGAGCCTGCTGAGGAGGGATTTTATGGATGCCAAGAGCAGTTTGGCTGTGAGAGAGTGGAGCTGGCACCCGTCCCCCAACACCTGGCCTGGGATGAAATCATCCTGCTGGGCGGGGGGTTTGTCACCAGTCCTAATTAGACACAACAGGCTCCCTGATTAGCGCCTGTGTTTGGGACAAAACACCCGAGGGGCTCCACAGAGCGGGGGTGGAGGCAGAGGAAAAGCCCCATCCCTCGTTTCTAGAGGGGCCAAACCCACCCCAAATGGGGTGGCTGTTTCTGGGGAGCTCCGGGTGTGGACTGTCACATCTGCTGGGACATCTGGCACTCCTCCTGGCCTTGCTTCCACGCCTTTCATGTGCAACCTCACCCACCTCCTTTTCTTCCCATCCCATCCCATCCCATCCCATCCCATCCCATCCCATCCCATCCCATCCCATCCCAGCATCCCACTGCAGCCAGAAAGGGTTCAAGAAGCTCATTTTTTCTTCATGCCCTGAGTGTTGCTGGACCCTGGTTCCTCACCACAAACCAGAGGGATGTTTTTAGGGTGGCTGAAGGCAGACACGGTTTTGGTTTTGCTTATTCTTAGCCCATTTCCAGAGGAAACTGGGTGTTGCTCTCCATGGCATTGCTGGGTGCCCTGAGCACAGCCTTTCCCTGGGGTCTTCCTTAGGGATGATGGATAAAAGCTGAGGTGCTGAGAGATCCCTGTCTTCCCACGGGCCTTGGCCTCGTCTTCCCAGCTGTGCTCATCACAGGGCAAGGATTCCCAGAACGACAATTCAGAATGAAACCCCCAACTGGTGTCGTGAAAGAAGTGTGGGGATAATGGAAAGGATTCAAACTGGCAGGGTTGGATGGGATATTGGGAAGGAATTGTTCCCTGCAAGGGTGGGGAGGCCCTGGTACAGGGTGCCCAGAGAAGCTGTGGCTGCCCCTGGATCCCTGGAAGTGTCCAAGGCCAGGCTGGACAGGGCTTGGAGCACCCTGGGATGGCACAAGGTGTCCCTGCCCATGGCAGGGGGTGGAATGGGATGGGATTTAAGGTCGCTTCCAACCCAAACCACTTCACGGGTCTGTGATTCCATGATTCTCTGGGATTTTGTCCAACAGCATCAACCCCACCCTGAAATTAATCAGAGTCAACAGCCTCTGCAGCTTTATTAAAAACACCCCTAAATGTTCTGGTATTGGGGATGGGTAGAGGGGGTGGATTCTGGTGGGTTTTAGGGGTTTTTTTCCAAGTGAGAAGCTTCCTGGCAATATTTGGCCGGCGTTGCAGCTGGCTCTGCTCACTCATATCCCCACCAGCACCCAGATGTGAACAATCCTGGATTCCAGAGAGACGGGAATCGCTGCCTCCAGCTCGGCCAACAGCACCTGCAGCTGGGGGAACGCTCGAGGGGTCCACCATGACCCCAGTCTGCCCTCACTTCCCACTAATTCCCGCAGCAGCACCAGCTGGGAGCGCATTCCCAGCCACACTCTGGGCTGCTCCACTGCCGGGCGTGCGGGGAAACCACCGCCCCGAGCACCTCAGGGCTCAAACAGCCTCTGCTGGAGGGAGCAGAGCATCGGGCAGGACACGGAGACGAGCACTGGTTTCCATGACAACCAGTTCAGGTGTCACCGATGGAGGGATGCAGGTGGGGATGCTCCCGGGGAAGGGACCAGAGGACAGGGATGCTGCGCTGCCAGGGGTTTGCATTTAGCGGGGAATGGCAGCTCTGGGGCTGGAAACCTCCTCTGGCAAACGTCAGGTGGAGCTGGGAATGGCCTCAGCCGGGGTGTTGTGCTTGGCTCAGCTCAGCCCGTGAGCTCACGTCTCTGCAGAGCCCAGGACGAGGTGTGAGGGCAGCCACGGGGCTGGGAGGAGCTCGGTGGGCACAGGGGGTGTGCTGCTGGTGCCCCTTGCTCTGGGGGGGACCCTGTTCCCTGCTGGGACCTGCTGGGCCTTCAGTGTCCTTCCCTCTCCATCCCCAGCTTGTCTTTCTTAATAGGATCTTAACAGGATGCCTGAACCTCGGCCAAAATGTTTTCCCAGCTGCTGGCGAAGCCAGACACTCTCCCAGGAAGGTGGACAGGGAGGAAAAGTGAAGCAGAGGCATTCCAACCTCCAGCACAGCCTTTGAATGCATCTGAAGCCTTCCTCTGTCCCCCTAGGATCTGCCCTGGCACCATCCCATCGTGATCTGCTTCCAGAGACGTGGAAGAATCCCCTCTCTACCCAAGGGACTGGATTCTGTGGTGGCACAGGTCATTCCCATCCTGATGGGTCCCTGCCCTTTTTATGTTAAAAAATACATTTTTATTTAAAGCTGTTGGCAGGGACAGAGCCATGGGAGGCCAGCTGCAATCACTCCACTCAGGGTAGGATTTTTCCTCACAGAAGGTGTCTGGACATCTTAAGAACGTGCCAATTTCAATATCCAGAGGTGGAGAGGAGGGATGTGGCTCCTGACAGCCTGATTTAAGTCTTGCAGCTGAAGAAAAACTCCTTTTTCTTCCTTTTTTCTAGCCTTGGCTCAGAACAGGCTCCATCAAACCCAAGATTTGATGTTCCCTGTTGAGCTCTGGTGGCTGGGAGAACAACAGGACTCCTGGCACGAGTCAAACCCTCTGGAGAAGATCCTTCTGCCACGTTTCTGTCCAAGTTTATTGTCTGGATAGACACAGGGGGTTGGGCCAGGGAGGAAGGGTGGGGAAGTGGTGAAGCCCAGTCCCTGTGGTCTGTGAAGGACGGAGCCCCTGGTCCTTGGGCTGATCCCTGGGCATGTGAAACATAGGGTGACCCCACATCCTCACTACAGAGCTCCAGGAGATTTTTAGGGGGCTGTTTTTGTGCTGGAATTTTTCCTTTTCTGCTCTTCCACACAGGGAGGAGCCGCACGGGCTGAGGGAATGTGTCAGGTCACTGCCAGTGGCCAAGGCTCCCTCGGGTCCCGAGGCTGGGGTGGGTTTTCAGAACAGGACAAACAGCTGGGCTGACCTGGGTGCTTGTGAAGCTGCTCAGAGATTAAAAATAAAGCTCAGGCTGCTTTGGACAGCCGGCTGGACGATTTTCCTGGCATAATCAACCTTCTAGCAGAGAATACCAAGGCCCTTTGCAAACACCACCGGTGCTTTCTGCTGCCTGCACAAGCAGTTTGCTTTGCATTCTGGCTTTATTCTCCTCCATTTCAATTCACCCAAAATATCTCGGCATGCTGGTGAGTGGCAGCTCTCTGGGATGAGTGTGCATGTGAATAAACTTCTGCTAACTCAGTGTGAATCCTTTCTGCCAGTCAGGCAAATAATGACAGCAGGGAAAATTAGCAAGGGGAAAAAGAAGACAAAGACATGCAGCATCTCTGGAGAGCGACCAAAGAGTCCAGGAGAGCTGATCTGTGCCTTTCCCACTTTCCTTGACCGGGTCCTGTGGAGCTGGGCACCACAGCTGAGGTCCCTGTCCTGTCTCTGTGCCATCCTCCTCCACTCCTGGCTCTCCAGACCTCGGGGACGTGGCTTGGGACAGTGCACCTCACCCACTGCTGAGCTGGTGAAAGCTGCAGCCCCTCAGAGCTGTTCAAATTATAAAATGAAACGAGTCAGGATCTGTCCAATGAAACTTCCAAAGGAAAACAGGTGTAATCCTTCTAGAGAGGAAACCTGAAACTGCACAGGAGTAGGAGCCATCTGGCAGATTCCTAAGGATCCCAAAGGCCTGATGATGATGATGATGATGTGTGTTTTTCTGTGGGGCCATATCTGCTGTGTCAGTCCCTCTCTGGGACTGGAAACCCCAGCAGTTGGTCAGCAGGGCTGGAACAGCAGCAGGGCAGTGCCTGCTTGTGCTGTGTCAGGTCCCAGCAGGGTGACACCAGCACAGTCAGCACCTCTCGCTGGAGCTGAGTCCCAAAGGGAAAGATCCAGCAGCTGGAGAGCGGCCCTGGGACAGGATCAGCGCTGTTCCTGCTTTCTGCTGGGGGGAAAAGGGATGAACCAGCTCCAGGGGTCAGCTCTGCCACAGAGAACAAACCAGGAGTGCTGGGTTATTCCCCAGTGCTGAGGGGAATAACACTGGAATTACAGAAGGGATTGGGTTGGAAGGAACTTAAAGCTTATCTTGTTCCACCCCTGCCATGGGCTGGGACACCTTCCACTCTCCCAGGTTGCTCCAAGCCCCGTCCAACCTGGCCTTGGACACTTCCAGGGATGAAAGCATCAGATTGGGCAGACAAATGTAAAGTATTGACACAACAGAGCAGCCTTGAGAACTTGATACAACCCCTTCCAAACACTCCTTGCCCTCCTTGAACAGCACTTTGAGCTGTGCCCTGACTCCAAGACACGATGGCATGTTTGTGCTGAAAGTGGGAATGGCTTTAAACTGCCAGGGGGCAGGGTCAGATGGGATATTGGGAAGGAATCCTTCCCTGTGAGGGTGGGGAGGCCCTGGCACTGGGTGCCCACAGAAGCTGTGGCTGCCCCTGGATCCCTGGAAGTGTCCAAGGCCAGGCTGGATGGGGCTTGGAGCACCCTGGGATAGTGGAAGGTGTCCCTGCCCATGGCAGGGGTGGCACTGGGTGATCTTTAAGGTCCCCTCCCACCCAAATTCCATGATTCTATGGAAAACCCTGTCCTTGGAGCTTTGCAGCCCAGGTCTGAGCTGCATCCCAGAGCTCGGCTCATGACCTGCCGACTGTGAGCGGCATCAGCCCCAGACGGAGGGACAGGTCCCCGGCGACAGCTCAGCGTTCTGCCGCCCCTCACTGCCAAAAACTCGCCGTGCAAAGCCCCGGGCGAGCCGCGGAGCTGCCCGTGCTGCCCGCAGGAACATCAGCGAACGCTGATGAGCTCCCCGCGCTGCTCCTGCCACGAGCCCGGCCCCGGATTACACCACATGTGCTAAGCTGCTTACTCGGGGTGGCAAGCTGGGAGCAGCCAGCTTCCCAAACACTTGGGAGCCTCTGTTTAGGAGCAGCAGGATCTAAGCTCGCCAATAATTCCCTGCTCCGGCTGCTCCCGGCCGATGCCCGCTGCGCTCTGATGATGCTGCAAAGCTTCTGCTGTCAGTCCTGCCTTTTTCGGTGCATCCAGGATTTCTCCGGGGGCTTTTCCGTCCTGCTAAAAGAAGTAAAACTCGGCAACCTTGGTTAATTCAACCCCAATCCCCGGCTGTCACCTCAGTGTCGCAATGCTGGGCGAGGAGCAGAGCAGCAGCGGGTTCCTGCAGCCTTTCCCGAGCCCCGGGAAGCCGGGAGAGGGGCTGTGTGCCGGGATGAGATGGTTCTCCCTAACCTTGTGGTCGCCCTCCAAGCTCTGGGGGATGCTTCGCTGCCGTTGCCATGGAAATGCTGCGCGGGAGGGGGGATGCGAGATCTGCTGCTGCCATCTCCTGGAGGAGCCGGGATGGCGAGGGGGGGTTTAGGAAGAGCACGGGCAGGTCGGAGATGTCCCGGGCAGAGCTCAGCCCAAACCTGGGCAGGGACATTGGTACCGAGTGGTCTGGGCACAGCAGAGCTCGCCTGGGGCCGCCGGGTGCTGGCAGAACGTCACCCTGAATCCGTGGGCTCTGCCAGAAAAACCCCGAACAATTCCAATGGCCATGACCCCAAATCATGAAGTCATTAAAGTTGGAAAAGCCCTCTAAGATCATCCAGTCTAATCATTAACCCAGCACTGCCAAGGCCACCACTGACCCACGTCCCCGAGTGCCACATCCACGTGGCTTTTAAATCCTTCAAGGGATGGAATGGGGAGTCCAGAACTGCCCTGGGCAGCTGTGCCAGGGCTGGACATCCTTTCCATGAAGAAATTTTCCCAATATCCAGCCTGAGTCTACCCTGGCCCAGCCTGAGGCCGTTCCCTCTCCTCCTGTCCCTGTTCCCTGCGAGCAGAGCCCAACCCGCCCTGGCTGCCCCCTCCTGTCAGGGAGTTGTGCAGAGCCACAAGGTCCCCCCTGAGCCTCCTTTTCTCCAGGCTGAGCCCCTTTCCCAGCTCCCTCAGCCGCTCCTGCTGCTCCAGACCCTTCCCCAATGTCCTTTTGGTCACACGGGGCCCAGAACCACCCCCAGGACTGGAGGTGCCCCAGCAGTGCCAGCACAGGGGACGGGCACTGCCCTGGCCCTGCTGCCACCCCAGTGCTGGGACAAACCAGGATCATGCCCAGAACTGCCCACGTTGTATTTTGGGAGCTTTGGGCATGTCTCGTGCTGGACTGGCCTCCCTGGGAGGACCCTGAAGGGCTGGTGAGGTCAGCCCCAGGATGGAGAGTGGCTCGGAGGTGGCTGCTCTAGGAAGGGAATATTTAGGGAGTTAATCCCACCCTCAGCGCGCTGATGGAAGCGGCAGCAAGGGAATGAACGTGGCAGCACAGGGTGCAGATGGCAGGGGATGGGTGTGAGGTTCCTCTGCCTGTGTGGAGGCACCACAATGAGCGTGGGACGTGTTGGAGCTGCAGCTCAGCCTCGTTTCTCGGGGTGACAACCAGGAGCTGCAGCTTTGCTGCACTTTTCCATCCGTTCCCATCCTTGCCGTCAGCAGGCGCGCACAGGGATCAGGGATCCCAGCCCTCAGGGTGGAGACCTCGGCCGTGGGGGGCTCCTGGATGTGAAGGTGACATGAGCCACGTGCCAGGCTGCTGGGTGGCAGGGACACACCGTGGGGCAGGAGATTGGAGACACGGCCTGGATCCCTGTGAGCGATCATTTTAGGGACAAGGTGACAGGAGCTGGAACATGGGGATTGCTTGTGCTGATGGCCAGAAACACTGGGATATTAAATGATTTTCAGTGGGGTAGCCTGACCCTGTGCTTGGTCGCCATCACCCAGGGAAAGGTGTCCTCAGGAGCTGCTGTGCTCCTGTGGGATGTCCTCGCCCCACCCTGGGGCAGGTGAGAGAAATTTGGATTATTGGTGCTGCCAGCTCAGCTCCAGCTGCAGCAGCAACTCCTGCAGGGGCTGTCCCATCCCAGCCTTCTCCTTGCTTGGACATCCTGGCCTCATGATCCCGCTGATCCCCTCGGACATCTGAACCCTGCCCTCCCCAAAGAGCTCTGGCAGAGTGGGAGAAGTTCACACACGGCATTCCAGGGCAGCATTTTCCTAGCAGGAGGATGGGGCACAACAAAGCCACACCAGTGACCCCCAGCTCTTCTGGGTGTGGGAGATGGTCCAAAGGTACCAGCAGAACCAGGACTGCGGCACCCACGCTCCTGACCCCAGAGTGCCCTGCCAGGCTCAAGCAGGGCCACTGTTCTGCTCCGTCCCCTGCTCTTAATTTGATGCTGGCAGGAATTTTCCCTTGAGACAAACCAGGAATCTCTGTGCTCTGCAGGGACCATGGATCCAACCTGGCCAGGAGGTGTTTCAGGAGGTGCCCATCCCTCCTGCAGTTCACATCTGAGCACACAGCGAGATCCCCTCTGCAACCATTCTGACCCTTTTAGGTCATCTTAAACAACTTTCAGGCCACTAAAAGGCCTGAAAAAGAGAGACCAAGGGGAATTGTGCCTCTCTGCTGCTGGGCTGCGTCCCACAGTGCAGGTCTGGACAGGGCCTGTGGGCTTTAGGGATAACCAGCTCAGCTGGTTCACTTCAGAAAGGGAAGGGCAGGCCTTTGACTCCCGGAGGGAAATGAACTGGGTTACTGGACAATGAATAAATCTGGAGCTGTTCCTCTATCTCATCACCCAACCAGTCCATCCCAGTGTGAGAAGCCTTTTGAAGAATCATTTCGGTTTGGGTTGGAAAGGACCTTAAAGCCCATCTCGTTCAGGGACACCTTCCACTATCCCAGATTGCTCCAGGCCCCGTCCAGCCCGGCCTGAACACCAGGATGGGTGAGGAAGGCAAAGCTAAACCTGGACCAGGTGGGCTGGGGCACCCCAAGTGTGGGGCTTTTATCCCAGGCCAGCTGAGGAGCCTCCAAAACCAGGCCCAAGCAGCAGCTGATGCCACTCTTTGTTCCACCTCGTCCCCAGGGACAGAAAATGTCACGTTTGACGACTCCAGATGTATCCAGAGAGATCATAAAATGCTCTTTTGTCTTTAGGGCAGGAAGGAGATATTTCCCCCCTCCTCTGTTTTACTTTTTCTTTTGTAGCAAAGAAGATGAAAAGAATTAAAGTCCCAACCCTGCAGTGCTGCAGGCACAAGACTTCCCTGGGTTTCAGCTTTTTTTTTGCAGGGATCTCTGCAGCCACAGATTGGTATTAATGATCTGGATTTGCTTTTGGGGTTAAAAAGAAAGAAATCTGTGAATGCAGGACGTGGCTGTTCCTGTGCAGAGGGGAATACTGCAGCTTTGTGATTCACTGCCATCTTGTGATATTTAACGTTTTCCTAAAATGATGAACATGCAACATGAATTAGAACAGAACCCCAAACAACAAGGAAAAAACCCTCAAATCTGTTCCTAGTATCCATAGTTACAGAGAAAACTCAGAGACCCTGAGGGTGATGGGTAAAAAATGAAAAGTTGCGACATTTTTTGCTTTTAAGTTTATTTTTTAACCTGTAAACACTTTCACATAGACTCCATTCTTTCATAGGAAGAGATGGTGGAGTTTTCCTTGATGAGATCTCACCTCGTGTGTTCTGGAGACAAGGTTTCCAATCTCATTGTTCCTGGCCTTTGCCTTCAGGTGGAATGGCAAAATTAGGACAAGCTCGCTCCAATGAGCTCGTTATTATTATTATTATTACTCTGTCCATGTACAGCCAGAGTAGCTGGGAGTCCTGTGCTACTTCAGAGGGAAAACACGGGGGAAAATGCTGCATAATGCATGGCAAAGTTTAACAGAAAAAATAGGGAGTGCAGTTTTTTGAAAGTCAGATAATAGGGGGGAGTTCCACCCTTTTAAAACTGAAGAAAGTACATCAGACACAGCAGCAGGAAGCAAAACACCAACACCATCCTGCCTCCAGCAAAGAGGGGCAGTGGGAGGAGCTGCCCTCGCCCACGGGCTAATCCTGGCGAGTGATTTGTGTATGGATCATCCCAAAGTGAGGAGCCCAAAATCTACTGCCCAGAATTTCACTGCATTTACCATTTTACCACTGTTTTCCTGCCCTGTATTCGGTGCTGACTGTGCCAGACCATCAGGGCTTCGCCCCAGCTGGCAGCCGAGCCCCACAGAGCCACAGGGGCATGGGATGAGGGAGGGAATCCCAGGGGTAAAAGTGAGAAAACTCATGGGCTGAGAACACAGAATGATGGAATTGTGTGGGAAGGGACCTCAAAGCCTCTCACTTGGAAAAAAACCCCTAAAACCCACCAGGATCCACCCCCTCTACCCATCCCCAATACCAGAACATTTAGGGGTGTTTTTAATAAAGCTGCAGAGGCTGTTGACTCTGATTAATTTCAGGGTGGGGTTGATGCTGTTGGACAAAATCCCAGAGAATCGTGGAATCACAGACCCATGAAGTGGTTTGGGTTGGAAAGGACCTTAAATCCCATCCCATTCCACCCTGCCATGGGCAGGGACACCTTGTGCCATCCCAGGGTGCTCCAAGTCCCGGCCAACCTGGCCTTGGACACGTCCAGGGATCCAGAGGCAGCCACAGCTTCTCTGGGCACCCTGTGCCAGGGCCTCACCACCCTCACAGGGAAGGATTCCTTCCTAATATCCCATCTCTCCCTGCCCTCTGGCAGTGGGAAGCCATTCCCCCTTGTCCTGTCACTCCATCCCTTGTCCAAAGTCCCTCTCCAGCTCTCCTGGAGCCCCTTCAGGCACTGGAATGCTGGAGGCAGATAAAGACTGTTTAATAGCTAAACACGGGGGAAGAGGAACACTCCAGTACCCACAGACTGTTCGACCTCTCCCTCAGCACCCTCAGCCACCATCCTCACCCAGGACCCCGGGGACACCTCCCAGCTCAGCCAGGACACCCAGGGGTGCTCCCTATTTCAGTGCCAGCAGGGAGGGAACAGCTCTCCTCCCATTAGATGCCTCTCTGGGATATATGAAATGTGTGTTTTAAATTCAGTCAGTGCAGTAATTTTGGGGGCACAGCCCTGAATTTCTTCCCCCTCCACTTCCACAGACACAGACTGAAGCAGCAGCGTAGGTTTGAACTGCCTCATTTATAAACCATCCAAACAAATGGCCTGAAGCAATTGTGATCCAGACTTCCAACTGCCTCCTTGGACTTGGGAAGTGGATTCCTAGAAAATACCAACAGCTCCTGAATAGAAAACTGAGCTGCAGTTGAAGAGTGGTGGCTGTTCCCCAAGGCACAGGGTCAGAGCACCAACACCCACCTGTCCTCAGCTCCTACAGCCCCTCAGGAAACCCAGAAAAGTGGAACAATTCCTTCAAGGCACAGCAGAGTTTGTTCCACAGGAGTTTTCAGCAGAGTTAGAAGCCCACTCATGGTTTTTGTTACCTACATTATTTTCTCCTGGCTCATGGGAAGTCCCCAGCCTCACAATTCACATGCAGCAAAGCACCCCAAAATGAGAGAAAAATGAGTTTTCCTGAGTGCTGAGAGGATGCAGCTGGGTGAAAAGAACAGGAATGCAAATGGTGGGAGAGGATTCGGAGAGCAGAGCAGCTGCTGGCAGAGCTGCACAGTCACGTCTCACCCCAACTGTCCCTGCCCATTTCTAACACAAACCTCTGCAATTCTTTCAATATTGTTGATTTTATTACACGAGTAGTTTAAGACAGAACAAAAAATAATGTCAAATCCAAATGTTTTTAAAAATTTAATACGAAATCTGTAAGTAAGAGACTCTACAAGCCTCAAATGTTAAATAACCTCTTTGCTGGCTGTGGTTGTACAGCAGTAAGGATGTGCTGATCTTGCACACTAACACGTAGTGCTGGTGGAACTTCACTCTCCTGCACTCTCACATCCAGCAGCAGTGCAGAGATTAAAAGGAAATGTTCCCTTCCATTGTTTTATTGCTGTCTCATCCCACTGACAATGTGGCTTTTAGTCTGCTCAAGTTATCTCTACGTTTGGCAGAGACAAAACCTCTTGTCCTCCCCAATTTATCCACAGAGATTCTGCTGATTTCAGAAAGGAGAATGAATGAATGAGTGATTTAAAAAATAAATATTCTTATGCATGAGAAACACTGACCCGTACAATTAATACATCAATAATCATTAACTTGGAACATTAATTGCATGACTCAGAGTGTCTGAAGTTTTTATTTAAAAACCCCCAAACGTGCAGAACACAGAGGCCACGGGGTGGGTGGGGGTGTCTGAGGCCTTCAGACACTCTGAGCTGGCTCTGACTTCAAAGGATGAATCACCAGGATCTGGTTGGTATCAGCAGAACTGGCCTGCACAATAAATGAGCCGAGTTAGCCCTTCCCTGGAGGGGTTTCTGTCTCTTGGCTACAGGGAAATGATGCAGCTTGTCTGCAAGCAAACTTTTTGTATTATATAAACCAAGGAAAACATATTTATATAGCAAAGGTTTCCTGAAATAGCCCCTGGAAGTTTTAACAACAGAGCAACCATTCTTTCCAGAGTTTCGGGATCTATTTCAGCAAGAACAAAGACACACTTAGAATATCTTCCTTTTACTCTTTCCTTCCAATGTGGATACAGCAGCCAAAAGCTACACACCTATGGCTGTGTCCATCGTGAAGTTAAACAGCTACACAGCGCAGAGCAAGCCTGGAGAATCCCAAACGCAATCAACCCCAAATCTGTTTGATACAGACATCAGAATACGCAAACGATAAAAAGTTTGTTTACAGCAACATGAGACTGGCTGCCAAGGGATAAATTACTGATCTCCCAGGGCTACAGGTGCATCAGTGTTTGACTTCCTGGCCAGTCTCTTGTGCAATCAATTGTCCCATTTAACACCAGTTCCAACAGAAGGAAAAGCAAAACTTCCGAGTTTGCAGCCGATGCTTCTAAAGAGCTTCCTACCTTGAGGCACCGGGGAGGTTCTTGTTTGCTTTTAATTACATGGTTTATTCATTAAGAGGTTAAACTCCTGCAGTGCTTTGCTCAGGCCACGGTTGGAGCCACAGCTCTGCTGTCAGGCTGGAGGTTGATGAGGGAGTTGCTGGCCTGGGCCAGCTCCGCGATGGAGACTCGGCCTCGCTGCTTGATGTACTGGGCCACGGCTGCCATCTCCTCTGCAGTGATGTAGATGAACTTTCCCCTGTCGTCAATCACACCTGCAGGGCAAAGACAGGAGCCTGCAGTCAGCACTTGGGCTCCCCTCACTTCCCGACAGGCATCAGGCACCGCTTTGGGAAGGGGCGTTCCAGCTGCTGAGGCAGCACTTCCTATCTAGGCCAGGCTGGCTTTTATCTCCTCGCCACTGCCGGGTGCTGCAGCAGGGCTGTGCCAGCAGCCCAGGGCCCTGGGAATGCTCATTCTGCTCCCAGGAACACGTTCTGTGCACTGGGAGCTCCACTGCAGCTGCTGCAGGTACCTTGTTTTCATGGAATCACAGAATGCCCTGAGCTGGAAGGGACCCACCAGGATCACTGATCCAGCTCCTGGCCCTGCCCAGACACCCCAACAATCCCACCCTGTGCCTGGGAACGTTGTCCAAACGCTCCTGGAGCCTCTGGCAGCCTCTGTGCCCATTCCCTGGGGAGCCTGGTCACTGCCCCAGCACCCTCTGGGGGAAGAACCTTTCCCTGATATCCAACCTAAACCTCCCCGACCCAGCTCCAGCCGTTCCCTGGGTCTTGTCACTGTCCCAGAGACCAAAGATGAGCGTTGCCCCTGGGGAAGAAGCTGCAGAACTTGATGGATCTCCCCCCAGTCTTCTCTTCTCCAGGGTGAACAAGCCAAGTGCCCTCAGCTGCCCCTTGTATAAATTCCTCTCCTCGTAGCCCTTCCCCATCCTCATAGCTCTGCTTTTTGGTGCTCATGTTCTCAGCTCAGGCAGCTGGTGGAGAAAGGCAGAGCAGGAGGGGCCAGGAGGGCACTGAGAGTCCTTGTGGGGCCCAGCTCAGCCTTTCCAGCTTCCCCTCAGGAGGGGAATGCAGCTCACTTTCTGTATTTCAGTTGCCCCAACCAGACTGAGAGTAAAACTCTGTTCTTTCGTATTACACCAAGGCAGAGCCTCCCCAGCTTTGGGCCACAGCCAGCCAGGACTGCACACATCCTTATCCCTGTTCCAAGCACTTTTAGGGCATTTGAAAGGGCATCCACATGTGCTTGCTCAGACAGTTGCTCCCCAGCCACGAGCACACAAGGTCAGGTCAATAAATGTTTGTGCTGGCACCTTCCCCTACTTCATTCACCCCTGGAAGGAACAAGGCTGCCCAGCAATAAACCAGCCTTGGTCATGCTCAGTTCTCTGCTGCCATCCCAGTTTGGACTGGGTGGGTACATGGCTGGGAAAAACACTTCACTGACGCCAGCATCCTGCAGTGCTCTGGGATGTTTGCCTTTCCCACATGCCACACCCCAGTCCTGGCTTCAGCCACCAGGCTTGGAAACCACCCTGAATCATCCCAGTGATCCCCTCAAATTCAGATTTCAGAGGGCACTGTTTGCAGCTGGCTGCTCAGCAACCCCAAAAGGCCTTCAGCAGAAGGGTAAATAAATAAAATATAAATATCTAGCTATCAAGTCCTACTAGATCCTTGAAACAGGAATGACGCTGGAAGTTTCTCTGCCACAGGGAAGGCATTTTCTGCACCACCACCTCTTCACCAGCTACAGAAAGATCCCCTTTGTGCTTTGGCTGTCACCTGTCAGGGTGCCATCTGCCATCAGGTCCTGGATTCTGTTAATTGCATCCTGTGCAGAAGAGAAAAAGGAATAAGAGACTGATCAAAAGGGAAGCAAAAAACATTTCACGCGTTCGGATAAACTACAGAGGTTTACATTTAAATCCCCCAGGGTTAAGGAATTCAGTACTCCCACACGGAGAGATGCAATGAGCCCTTTGGTCTTAGAGGGATGAATTTTTTTTTGCATTTTGGGATGCTCAAATTAAATTCCCCTATCCCTTAAAAGATACTTTTATTGCCATTACTTGTCTGTTTCAAGGAGCAGGGGGTTACAGGAATCTTCCCATGGAAAGGCTGTGCATTGCCATGAAGTTCCATGAGGCACCTTGAGGTCCTTCTCCAAGGACTCTGCTCAATACATTCCACAGTTTTTTAGTATCTTTTCCTTCTCCTTTTAGGAGCAAACCTCTCCTACCAACCCAAAGCAACAACTTGTTGAATTTATGGCTGGGTTTACTCTGCAGTTACTCCAAGCGTGCAGTTCCACTGCACCTTAGGGATTGGTTTCTACAGTTCTACCTCTCTTTTCCTTGTCCTTGTATAACTGCAGAAGGAAATTATAATTTAGATTTTAACCAGATGAATTCCTTTAAGTAACCCACTGCACACTTAATGGAGCTCTGGTTGAAGAGGGAGGCGGGGACCCAGCAAAAATTAGTACTTCCACCCCAAAAGTCAGTGCTTGCCTGTGTCCTTAAACCCAGATGTGAAGCCAAGTCCTCCAGCTGGATGACCTTTGTTTTCTGTGGAAACAGACAAAAGTTAAGCTGATGAATGAGAAGGTTGGGATTTTTTTTTTCCCATTCAAATATAAAATGCATTAACCAGACAAAGCAGAACCTGTTCCTGTAACTAACTTCTCCTAGTAAGCACTTTCCTCTGATGAAAAACTCTCAAATTACCTAAAGCAGTGAGCTCTGTGGAAAGACTGAGTGCTCTGACCCACTTAGGGCAAGACTCAAACACATTTGCCAGCGCTGATCCCAGACTTTTCCTTACATTAGGATGAGCACAGGGAACAGCCACGGCTCTGTTCCCCCACCTCCTGAGTTTCTCAGCTGCTACCTTTAATTTCCAGTGTGTTTTATCAAGTTCCCTTTTTTTCTTCGGGGGATGTTTCAAAGCACCTTTTAAAACGATCACTGGTTGTGTATCAGCACTTACATAAAACCCAGGCAAGACTGGCAGCATTAAGTGCTTTAGCCTGTTTTACTGATGTCATGTGTATTAATGCCACAATAATCTTCCTAAGCAAGCCAACACCTTATTAAAATTGTCACCGCTGGAACTGCGAATTGTCATTTTGCTTTTGACAGATTCTTCCTGCAGCTTTTCTCAGTCAGGGCGCAGCCAACCACTGCTCACATCTGGTTTTGTGCTTCTCTGTAGCTCCAGAGAAAACACCTGCACTGCTTGTCTGGAGCTGCTTGGTTCCTCTTTCCTTCCCTGCCAAAGTTTTAGGAACTCATCTGTTTAGTTGCAAAAGGATGCGGTGTTTGTAAGGAGCTTGGAAAAGACAAAACTGCTGGAAAGCTCAGTTAACATTCAGGCCTACATTCCTAAAATCCATGCATGTACAGCCACAGGAGCTGCATCTCCATTAACAAATTAAATACTTCAAACAGTAAAGTCCTTTGTTTCTGGTCTTGAGAGTACACTGGGAGGCCACTGAAGAAATAAAGAGAGGCTGAAATACATAAATCTCTTTCATTAATAAAATCAGACAAAAAAAAAAAAAAGAAAAAGCCACACACAGATTTAGCAGTTGTGAAGTTCGATGCAGCCAAGCTAGAGAACTGAATACCATGGACTGAACACATGGAACTGGAACCAGTCCATGGAATTCAGTTCTCAGAGCTGGGAACTGCCAACATTCGTCACATCTTCTTTTAAAGGGGTTGGGGGGGGGTTGGTGCAAAGCCACATGAACAAGAAAAACAGGACTTAAACCTTCCCTTAAAGATACTCCCCCTCAATGACCACATTCAGTGGGAGCTTTCCAAGAGAGATCCTGCTGGGAATGAGAGCCCGAGGGGGTGGGGTGGGATTAGGATGCACCCCACACACACACTCTGGAATACAAGGACACCGGGAGGTCCCAAGGGAATAAAACACTTCCCCACATGCAGCACGTTCTAGAGACAGGTTTAACTTCCCTCCAGCAACAAAAACACATCCACATTCCCCTGAATTAATTTCATTTTAGGGGTGATGCTGCTGCTGTCCTCAGTAAGGGGTGAAACAGAGCAAGAGGCTGCATTTTAATTCCAACACTTCAGAATGAAGTGTGGGGTGAGCTATCTCCAGTCAATGATGCCAGCATAAGAAATTATTCAACAGAAGAGCTAAATTCAATTTTATTTTTTAAAAAACGCCAATTACTCTTAATTTATACATTTTTCAGACAGCTACGAGCAGCTCAGCACTGCTTCCTGTCAATGGTTTCTGTGAACAGAAAAGAAGACGAGAGCAATACATAATCTATACATTAAGCACACTTTCAAGATTAAAGAAAAATACTTAAAACTTGTAAAAGAAAGCGATGCCCCAGTTCTGCAGCTCCGCTCTGCAGAGGAAATCAGGTGTTGAATATTCAGACTTCGGTTTTCAGCCCAAGTTTAATTTCTCTGACGTCAAGATGAAGTGACTGATATATAAAACTTAGTGCTGAAACACCAAACTGAGAGTTTATGACTAATCTGGTCCATCCACCACAACCCCCAGGGCAATGGGCAGAGTCTGCCCCGGCTGTGTCATCCCTTGGAAGACTCCCAGTGTTTGAGGAAGATCCCAAAGGACGCTGGAATCTCCTTTTTTACCTACAGAGGTAGAAGAGAGCAGCCCAGCAGAGCTTTGGAGGGGCTCTGCACTGAGCTCTTGTCCAGAACTGCCTGGCAATCACTCCGAAGGAATCCCTAAGGAGAGTTATCCATGAGGCAAATCTCTAAGTCCAGGAGATAAATCTGCTCTAAGTCCAGGGTTTTGCTGGGATAATGGACATGCAAAACTGGCCCAAAGCATGAGATTTTGGAATACAAAATGATTAGGAGCTCACTAAGTATCCAAGTGATTTGCTTGCTAGAGAAGCCTTCCACACACATGCCACACACATCTGAGAGTTCAGATTCCAGTAGGAGAAGAAAGGGATTCATTAGGAAAAAAGATTTGCATGACACTGTTAGAATGAGCAGAGAAAAACGCATCTGACCTTTGATACAGCAATAGTGGAGAGGGTTTGTCCTCCCAGATCAAAAGCACAAATCCTCATGGACACACCCCAGGTTTTAAATACCCAGCCATGCAACGGGATGAAAGGGAGACCGACACGCCCTGATTAGAACGAGTGAGCTGCTTCTTAAACTGCCCTGCCGAGCATTAAGACAACATTGCAAACTGCAGGGATAGGAAAAAAGCAAAGGAATCAGAGGAAAAGTCGGGATTGAGCTTTTCAGTGCCAGTGTTGGAGGCCCAAAAACACCCTCCTGGTACACAGCAATTCTCCTTCCTGCTGAGCTCGCATGGAGAGACAGTTTTTTAAATCAGTGGCTGATGTTCACGAACAAAAAAGCTGGAACATCCCAAATCCCAACCCACAGCAAACATTGCTGTCCGTAAACTCTGAGAGTGATCCACCAGGCCCATCCTTATAACACAGGGCAAGAGCCACATCCTGCTCCAAAAGCCAAGACCCAGCTGGAATTACACAATTTTAGCAATGATGGATGTGCTCATGCTGGTTCAGTAAATAACACTCAGTGAAGGTATCACTTTTGTTACTTGTTGAATATTTAAGTAAGTGAAAGAGGAAGTAAAGATGCCCCTCTTTGGCAAAAGGGATTTTACATCATCTAAGGAGAAAAACCAATGGCACCTTACCTTAACATATTCCAGGAATTCCATAAGAAAGCTGCGAGACTGGATACAGCAAGGAAAACAACTGTTATTTTAAATTCATGAGCATTAAATGCATCAAAAACTTGCTGAGTGTAAATACTACAAAAGTGTTTGGATTGCATAATTCCTGAATTTTAACTACCCACACTGAGATACTGAACTGTGAAGAAAAATAATCTAGATTTAATCTTAACGAGGGATTTCTGATAGGTATTTTCTGAGACAGAATGTGGCTCAGGTACGATTTAAGCGTTTTCTGAAAGGATATCGTACAATTTTTTATTATTCCCATCATAAATACCCTGAAATAACCACACCCAGGTGAGTTTGAGCATTGTTAAATCACACACCAAGGACATTTTGCGCCGAGGTAAACCCAGAGTGACTCAGGACACAGCTCCTGCAGATGGCCAAGTGCAGCACAGCTGCACAACACCCGGGGAGGCTCAGGCATTTCAAAGCCATGCACCTGAAATCCAGTGCATGAACGGCAGCAGCTCCATTTCAGAGGCAATGCAAACAACGTGCATTGAACTTAACAGGAGATCAGGTTACTCTGCAGCCCTGGAAGTCAATCAGCCTCAATTAACTGCTTAGCTCTGGATTCAGGAGCTTGACTTTCAGCACGAGTTTTGGCACAGCAGCCCCAACAACACAAGGCAGAGTCAGCTTTTCTAACAGGATCCTGAAATGCCTCAGTAGTTCAGCCACCACGAGGCCAGGCTGGCTGCTCATTTCTTTCTCGTTTCTGCTGTCTCCAAATAACTCTGTACCTGTTATTATTTCTGAATATGACTTTTAAATCACCTGCAATTCAAGTTCCAGCTCCCCACCCCTACCAAAGTTATCTCGGGTTGAGATCCAGGCATCATCAACTGCCTGCCAAGCTCTTCTAGGTGAGGAGCACCCTTCTCTGTTCTGACATCTAGAAGGATTAATTTCTCTTTGACAGGCAGCTGTAGGAACATGGACAATCAACACATTCCAGCTGTAATGGGTGTTTGAAGTGGAACACATCAACATTTAGGGATAATCTCATCTCCTAACAGGACAGGCACAGATTTTTGAAGGAACTGTCAATAAAAGTGTGCATTTTGCTGTTCACTGCATCTCAGGGAACTCCCCATCACCAGATACAACTTCTCTTGGTGTTAATCCTGGTGTGATGGAGGAATTTTTCTTGATGGGAAGAGGTCCACGGTGAGAACTTGTAATGAGTCAGTGCTGCTTGACATTAGGCACAATCTGCTGTGCTCAAAGCCGCTCTCAGTCACGCTAAACCAAATCCATTTAATTCCAGAGTCTCTTCAGCAGAGGAGCAAATGCACACATGGCCCTGAAATAAATCCTTCCCCAGAAATGCACTGGACAGCTCAAATTGGCAGCTACAACCCAAGAGCAATTCCAGGACGTGACAGCAAATAAATTGCGTCTAACAGGTTTTGAGCAGACAAAACAAGAACTCTGCCTCCCACAACAGCAAAACTTTTTCAGGTTTGCTGTGATGTTGTATCAAGTATCACATTTCAACCACCATCCCCAGCAGCTCTGCAGGCAGCCACAGGAGCAGCAGCGTGGGTTTGTCCTGAGAATTCCCTTATCAGAGGCCTTTTGAGACAAGAGCTTGGTTTCTAATTTGATTTCACAGCAGCTCTCTTGGTGTAGAAAATAAACCCAAACCCAAGAAATTGCCCCCAAGGGCTGTGGGCACTTTCAAACTCCAAATTCAGCTTTGCTGGCTCAGTCTCTGTGGGTAAGGCAGGGCTGCCGACAGTGAGAGATTATCTGAATTCCACAGTGAGTTTTATTTCAGTTCTCAGACACAGGGAGGACAGAACTCATTTCCAGCAAGAGACGTTTCCCTCAGAACTCTAAAATAACCCGTAGGAGTCTGGTATGAGGAACTGCAGCATTCCCCGGGAAATATCCCAGGTTAACCTGTGCCACAGACACAATTTAGCTTTCACAAGCAAAAAACCTTTGGCTGACTCCTGCTCTCAAGTTCATGTTACACGAGACAGAACGCAGCAAGTCTAACAAGAGAAGGGGAACTGCAGAACCAGCCTCACATACCTGTTCCTCCGTCATTGATTCTTCAACCCCTTCCTCTTCAACTACGAAACTCTCCTTCAGCTTCAGGTACTCTTCATACTCCCTCTTCTCCTCCTCTTCCTTTGCCTTCCTTTTTTCCTCTTCCTGGACAGAAAAGATGACAAGCGGTCAGTTTGCTCTTTCCCAAGTCAGGTTTTAAGTGAAGCAGCATCTTCTTTATCTGCAGCCAGCACGTAAAAAGTTTTCAAAGTGAATCTAAGTTGTCCCTTGATGGCACAACGAGTCTCACAAGCCACCCCTGAGGCAGGGACCATCTCACACCCAGTGCTGCCTTCCACACCAAGGCTGCTTCTTACCCGAGCTGACAGAGGGCAGAAAACCACTCTTAAATAGCAACCTGCCCGCTTCATTTGCATGAATCTGCTGCTTCTGGCAGGAAGTCCTTGCCCCTCCTCGCACTTTGATGCAACATCCACATTTTGGTAACTGGCCCCAGTTCTGCTCTGCCACTACAGGACACTGGGAGTGCTCACAAGGAACAGTGGAGTTACACGACAGAGACAAAAAGGCAGCCTGTAAAAAGTTCAAGTTAAATCAAGTTTTCACATAAAATATTTTTAATGAAAACTTTCTTCCAGCAAACTGTGCCTCCGTGGAATGGAAAGGACTGTATAAAGTGTTTTAGGCACAGGAGGCAAGGCATAATTCTAGTAACAAAAGGGTTTTTTACATATTTGACTGTTAAACAAAAGCTTCAGGCTTTGCTTTTAGTTATCTGCAATGAAAAAACTTCATGGCCTACCCCTGAAATAAATACTAAAGCCTTAAAGCCCACCATAAAGCTGACCCAGAAAACTCCAAGCACGGTATCAGTGACATGGTGATGCCTGGTTCTGTACCATTCACACCTTCACAAAGCAAAAAGGTGATTAAAGGTTTGGGAACGTGACAGACTACTTAGAAAATGTTTCAAATAAAAACAGTTTTTTACCGAGAACTCCTAAATTTGCAGCTTTCCATTATTTTCATTTAAAATTTGTTTTGCTCCTCTCCAAGAGGAGGTTGGATTAACTTAGAAGGTTGGACTTGATGATCTGTGTGATTCCATGGCTCACACAGAACAAAAATGTTTCCTTACAGGACAGTTTCTTCCACAGAGGAATTTATGTTTGTGCAGCACCTGGTACAAAGAGATTCCAAAAGGATCTGGCCTCTGGCTCCATCACATTCCAGAGGCTGATTAAAACAAACAGAGGAGTTCTTCAAATTTCAGTGACAATCCCAGGACATTCCTCTATCATTGGCAGAGGAATTGATCTTTTAAAGAACAGTGGTATTGATTTCTAAATGCTTGCCATGCTACATGTGTGACATTAATATGGTAATTGCTTCCTTAAATAGCTGAGTGTAAGTATTTGTTCCACTAAAACAGGGAGAGACAGGAACAGGTCATTCAGTACAGAGAAAAAGATCCATATTAAAAAAGATGCCACATAAGGCCAAAACCAGCAAGGTACCAGAGATGGGGATGGGAGAGCTGCCCTTCGATAAAAAACAAAGAGAAAGAGTATTTGGTCCCATTTTTATTTCATCAAATTCCCAGAAAGTCAGGAGAAAGAATCCTGCCAACATCCAAGAATGAGAAAAACAGGACTGAAAGGATCTTGCTGTATCTGCAAAGCCAAATGCATTTTTTAAACTGCTATCATATGAAAAATCTACAGATCTGAGGAAGCTCTTGAGACAAAACAAGATCATTTTTGGGTCATTCATCACCACAACAATTAATCCAACAGCAGATTTTTTTCCCTATATGCACTTCAGATGCCAAGAACAACATAACCATATTTCATTTGGAAGCAACAGCAATTGTTCTTTTTTTGTAAGTGCATTAAACTTAATCTTGATCCTGGAAAGACAAGAATAATGTTCTTCCCCTGGTCTATTAGAAAGGTTGTAATTCAGCAGGATTTGAAATGAGGAGGAAAAAAAAACCAATCACAAAGCCTCAAAATTGCTCTGGTAAATAATTTCTAGATGGTTCTGCAAAAGAAAAGAAAAGATCAGAAGAGTGTCCCATTTGTAATTAAGGGCAGCAAAATTAAAATATATTTTCCAGCTTCTGGAAGGTCTCACAAATGAACAAGGCTCTTTCCCGTGGTTCTTCCCTACCTGAAAAACAGCACCTTGCATTTTCTGGAAGCATCCCAGCGCGTTCCTATCAGCACTTCCACTCCCAACACATGCAGAAAAGCAGCTCTGCTGTGAGACTGGCAAAGCACTCAGCTACCAGCTCCTCTTTTGCCAACAGGAGTTTATTCTCCAGATGCTAAATTTTGATCAGCAGAGCATTTCCAGGTGCTCTGAGCCACTGCTTTGGTAGCTAAAGTGTGTCAGCCCTCAAAGCTTCCTGGTGGCTGTAGCTTCCTCCGTAACATGAAGTATTTCCAGCTGCTTTTTTCATCAAAAAATTAAAAATTCATGCAGAGCCTCACATGCTTTACAACCTAAATTCACCTACGATTCAATGTGTAGGAAAAAAAGGATTTATCCAAACTGTAGCTTGGTTCAGAGCAAGAGGAGAGATGACTTTGCACAAGTGCCCAGGGGGAGGCAACGTGGAGGCTGAGCAGGGGAACCCTGGCACGGTCAGGAATCCTGGGAATATTTATTCCCAGCTTTTTTGTTCCACCATCTCTCCAACCCTCTTCTCTCACATGCTCATGGAGCTGCTGCATGGGAGCTGCAGGGTGAAACTTAGGCAGCAGCATTCCCACAAAACCCAGCGTGTCCACACAAACAACCCAGGCACGGAGACACCCACAGCCCCTCGGGGCCTCCCCACAGACCTGAGCCCAGGATTTTGTGCGTCACGCCGAGGGCACTGGGCTCAAACCCACATTTCAAACCCCACATCTTCGGCACTCAGGTTCCTTCTGAGCTCGTGGCTGAGAGCAGAGAGCGCCTGGGCCACCCCGCAGCCATGGGTGGGGTGCTGGGGAAATCCCAGCAGATGGAAATTTGGTAACTGCAGATGCTCATCTTCAGCTGCCTGCTTTTATTTTTTGGGTTTTGTTGAAGCAGGTTTGCCTCTCTCCTCACCCATCTAAATGTTACCCAGACTGGGGGCTTGGACAGTGTAAAGATTTCTTTTTGACCAGTTTATTCCACTGCACGTGAAGAACAAACTATCCCACTCTGACCACATTTTCATTGAACAAATAAATAAATGAGTCACTCAAACCTTTGTTCCTTCTGTTCTTGTTCTCACCCAGTCTCCCCTGCCCACGAAGCACCAGGATTTGCTGTGAGGCTCCTTTCAGATCATCACCCTCTGTTTCACCTCTTAGCTTGATCCCAGAGATTATTTCCAAACATGTTCCTTGAGCCAACCTTTTACCAGGTGAAAGCCACAGCATCCCAAAAGCTCTCTGAGTAAGCTGGAAGCTACAGTTGGAAGCACATCTTGATTTTTGGGATCACTGAAAAGTGCTCAGGAGTTCTGGGATGCTGCTTGGGTGGAAAAGATCTCACTGGCAGTGAGGAAGGCGGAGCAAACACTGGACACTCTTCAGCCACCACCTGCTCCCTGTCCTTCCTTCATTTGTGGCTGTTTCCTTCATTTGTAGGATGAGGAAGAGCTGAATGTTCTGGGGGTCACGGACTGCAGAATGCCCCTTTTACAGCATCCAGTTTTTGTACTGTTGGTGCAGGTTCTGCAGGAAGCTAAAAGGGACCTTGCAGTGAATACTTTGGCACAGAGCAGATGGATCTGTAGGATTCCTGCTCCTCTCACTGCTTAGACAGAGTAAGTGTTCTTATCCCCTCAAAATCAGAGGAGAATGAGGTTTTTTGCAAGCTTTTCAACTCATACTCCCTTAGGAGAAATTAATTTTGAGGGAAATACGCACACTTGAAAACTGATGCTTCAACTGAAATTACGGAGTGGTTCTTCATCAGCCTCCAGAAATGCAATGTTTATGCAGGAAAAATGGATACAAACATCAAACAGATAATGAAGAGCTCTGCTGAGAAACACACAAATCTTGATGTTCACATAATAAAACAACTAAAACTTGATGCCTCTTCTTATGTGATCAAAGAGGCAAAACTTTAGGGTCAAACCCTCCAGAGGATCCTTGTGATCATGGCTGATCCCCCATTTCTAGAGCTCTGAAGATCCAGACCATTTTTATTTAGGCACGTAAATGCAAATTTACCAAAATCTCTGTGCACAGGCAAAGGAAAAAAGAGTTTTTAATGCGAGCAATCTGCCAGGTTTTGTCTGAAGACTCTGTTTTGCAACATCAGAGGAAGTTCACTCTCATTGATAAGGTGTCGGTTGGTAAACCCAGCTCACCACCAAAAAACTCCAAGAGTGAAAGGGAAATCCCCAGGGTAAAGCAGAGCTGAAGCAAATGCCAATTATAAAGGAGCTCCCTCAGGCCTGTAGCCAATCAAGTCAGCAGAACACTGGAAAGGAAACTTGAATTTAAAAATACACGATCTGGTTTGCAACACTCAAGCCAAGGGGCAACCACATTTTATTTGTAAGTGCATACAAATATATTGAAATAGAAGCAGAGGGTATTTTTCTCAAGACTAGGCAAGATTTTAGCCCCCAGAACTCCCTCAAGGTACAGTTCCCACCTGTCAGCACAATTTTAGTAGCACTTCTTGGGAGAGAGACTGAAAAACAAGGTTCAAGTGGAATTTAGCTACCAAAGCTGGCTGTGCTTGTTTGGGGACCTGCCACTGTCACTGCAGCTGCAGAAATACTCTGATGTACTGGGAAAGGAAGGGGAAAATGAGGTATCTGACAACTGCGACATTTCTCGGGCAAACTTCAGTGATAAACTGAATTTTTTGTACCATATGGGATTATATCAACTACAGCAATGTCAGTGACCAAAATGCCTCTAAAAAAACCAGCTCCCTCCTGGTTTTTATCTCCTGACTATCAGCCACTACTCGAGCTACCTTTCAGAATTCTGCCATTCCACCACTTAACTTCGATGAAGGGATGGAATCATCATTTGTGAAGTCCACAAGGTGACAAGACATTCCTTGTGGCAATGAAGAATTCATTCTCCTCTAGAGGAAAATAAATGACATTTTACGCTACGTATTCCATAAACCAAATGATCCTCTCATTGCTCACAGAGGCTGTTCCTTTTCCATCATACCATGAATCTGGAACAAGATTGGAAAGATAAGATGCTCTGAGCCTAAAGACAGGCTCTGCTTGCAGCCACAGCAATCAAATATCCACTCCCATTTGTTTCCCCTCCCGTCCCCCTGCCAAGGCTCAGTCACTGAAGGTTTGTTGTTACCACACTCCCTGTGCTGCTGCTGTCTTTGCAGGAACTGGAACCTAAACCTGGACAGCTCTTTGATTGTTCTGCTTCCTGTTAAAGACTCCACGAAGACAGATTTAAAATGACTAGAAAACACTTGAGCATGGACATTAAATATTGTCAGACACATTTACTTTGATCCACGCTCAAAATGTTCAGCAGTTACTGGATTATCAACTTAAACACAAGCAAAAACATGAAATATTGAAAGCACTTTCCTCTGAGAGGCAGAATAATATTCCTGATGTAGCCTGATAAATACTGGGGAAAACAAACAATCAAACCAAACTAAAATAGCTTAAAATTACAGAACTTAAATAGCTGAGGAAGGTACTGGCTAAAGTGACCATCAAGCTGGATTCAGGCATTTGAGCAATTTTCCAAGCTCTAGGAAGTACTCTGTGGATTGTTGTGCACAAAATTAATAAACAAACAAACAAATAAATAAATAAAATAAAATCAGAGCCTTAGTTTGTATTCCTCTTTTGCCCTGAGCCTTGTGAAACAGAAGTGCTGTAGAGTGCAGTCTTTACTAGGAATACTGCAAATCAAAACAGAAACAAGTAAGAGTCTCCTCATTCAACCAAAAATGAATTACACAGCCCTAAACTGAACAGAAACAAAACTTTAAAAAGGGAAATAAATATTTCTGCGTGAAGAGATCTCTGGTTAAAATTTCACCCTTATTTTCTGTTCAACTTTTCAACTGTGCCTGGGTGATCCTGATGATCCAGCTGAATTGCTGAAGGCCAGGTCAAACCCCAGGAGAACATCTCAGTCCTGTGCTACAGCCTCCTCTGAGCAGGCTGGCCCATTATTCAGGGTTTCAAGAATATGAAACGCTCAGAACTTTTGGAAAATGTTAAAAAAAATATTGTACATCTCTCTTGGAAGGGAAGCTGTGGAATTTTTGGTCCTCTGGAAGTTTGGTCACGCTGCTTTACGAAGTCTCAGACTATTCTACATATCCTGATGTTGTAGCACTGACATTTTCCCCCTTCAATTTCTGAAATTCAAGACTTCTACTGATGGAAAGGAAATAAGAGTTCAGAAGGGAAAGGATTTGGGGAGGATAACCCCAGAGAAAAATGGACATTCACAGAAAGATCTCATGGATAAAATCTGTCTGTATAATGTATAATTTTTTTTTTTAAATTTCTTTATCCTGCCTTCATGCCCTCGACAGAGAAAAGGAAAAATTGTCTTTTCCTTTTTAAAATATCATCAGCAACACACCCCACTTACACAACCTGCACTTGGAACGAATTACAATAAATCTGCTCCCTACACACCAGAGACACAAATTGCCAAAAAGCCAAAAAAAATTCACAGGGAGAGCTGGGGGCTGCGATTTTTCACCTCAGGACTGTGCAGAACACCTCTGTCCTTTCCTCCAGAAGAAAAGCCACCACACAACTCGCAGCAGCACCAGAGCACAAAGTTCTCAGCCAGCAGCACTGATGGCCTGAGTGCAAAAAGCAGCTCTGGACTCAAGTTTTCCTCCCTCACTAATGAAAAGTATTCAACAACAGCATTTCAGCTGAGCAGTACCTGTTTGTCTGGGTCACTCCTGCTAACACACTGCACAGCCTAGGGATCTTTAATCGGGAAGCACATGCAAATGGCACAGAATTAGAACGAAATCATACAATTTCACACAACACTTGCAAAATCAGTTGCTGCTGTCTTTCACTTTCTGCCCCGCTGGTTACAGCTGGCGGCTCAAAGGGAACAGGGGAAGTTGTGAAATCTCCATCCTTAGAGACACTCAGAGCTGGGCTGGTCAAAGTCCTGAGGTCCAAATCCTGGCTGTGGCTGGAGCAGGACAGAGCCTGTGGTCCCTGCAGGTCCCTGGTCACAGAAGTTCCCCAGAAGCAATCCCAAACCCAAGCCTGGCTCAGTATTTCCATACATAAATACAATTATTCTCACCTGTCGTTCCTCCTCCAGACGAATTCTCTCCTCTTCTTTCCGCCTTTCCTCCTCTCTTTTTGACTCGAGCTTTCTCCGTTCTTCTCTCTCTGCTTCTTCAGCCTAAAATAAACATTATGCAAGCCAAGCCTTACTCCTTTTTAATACACATCTTAAAATTTCATATTGTGGTGCCATGAGGGGGTTTCTTACCACCTTTTAGATGCCTGCTCAGAAAGAAACATCAAAAAGAATAATAATAAAAAGCCATTATCATTTCACTTCCCCTCCCTTTCAGCACACTCAACATTGTGGTAAATTTAGAAATTACCCTCCTCACTTGTCTTATCTGTATCTCAGTAACAGTTTAAGCTTTGAATGTGCTTATGAGCTTATTACTACAGTGATATCAAGCAATGTTGTGTCACGGCATCCCATTTCTCCTCATTGGAAGTTTAGCTAGAATGGATTCTAAGGAAGAAAAAAAAAAAAAGGATTTGGAATACAAACTGTAAAAATAAGTGCATTCAAATGTATCATTAACCTGGGCAGAATCTCTTAAAGAAAAAGCTGAAATGGTCTCTCGAAATCATTTTGTTTTTGTTTTTAAGCCAAAGAGGTTGTTGCAAAATGAGGGAAAAATAAAAAGGGTGTTTAGTGTATTTTTTAAAGATTTTTTTTTCAGGGACTTCAGGATACTTAAATTTGAAAATGTATTAAGAGGACAAGCAGAAAATATTCCAGTGGAGGATTTGGCTTTGAGTGTTTCAGAGAAAAAGCCCCATCCAAGGAATTTATCTGTCTACATGGGAAAATAAAAATCAGCATGTTTTAAAATGAAACAGAAGATTCCTTGCTCCACCAACTGATCCCAACTTCATTCATCAATTTCATTCATCCAACTTTGCTCAGATTTTCCACAAAAAAAAAAAGGAAAACTCAATACAATGTATATGGAAAGTAACAACAAAATTATGAAAGCACTGAGCGAGTGAGAAAGGGTTTGTAATGGAAGTTTATATATAACTAATAATTAAGTTTATTACCAACTGCTCCATCTACTACACTGGATTTAAACCTCAGGTGACACTAAAATTCCCAACTTGGGATTTCACAAGCTTTAAAAATGTTCATACAGAACAATACAGAGTCTGAACTCCAAGGAACTAATGCACAAGCTGCTGCCTTCCACAGGCACAGCTCGGGAGGCTGAAAAGCCTCCCTGAAATCAACAAAAGCAAAATGCTTTTCATCTCCCCCAGTCTGTAAAAACAATAAATAAGGCCAAATATATAAAACCAAAGCAAGTGTCTGCACTCTGAGAGCACCTGAACCACTCCTCACAACTGCCCAGGGTGTTACAACTCCACCATGGGGGTTGGAGTGTGTTTTTAAGGGGAGACAGTGCTGACATTATTAAGCTGAAGGCAGTGGAAACATCCAAGAGAGAGCATTCAAGAGTTTAACTCCTCTCCTCCCCACGAGGCTGAATGGAAAGAAAATGAGACACTGTTTTCCATGGCCCTCTTGGGCCAGCAAAAGCTGAATTTACGTTTTTAAAATAAAACAACCATTTAGTGATGACACCGCCTTTGCCTTTCTGGGCTGTCTCATCCCCAGTTCTCTGCTGAGCTGTTCAGGCTCTGCTCAATACGTGGCAGGAAATACTCACCTCTCTCTGTGCTTTCCTGGCTTGTTTCTCTTCTAATTTCCTCTGCTTCTTCGCTCCAATTTTCCCAGACACCTGAAATTCTGGCACGTCCTCAGCATCCTCTTCCTCTGCAACATCGTATAAATGACAGATTTTAGACCATCTGTAAAGAAGTCCCTTGGAGAAACTTCAGTGCTGCCTAAGAAAGCAGCAGCAGATGAAAAGGAGACACACACACACTTCAGACAAGACCTTTCAGATGGAAAAAGGAAAAAAAAAAATCACAGGAGACTGCCAAAGCCACAGAGCAGAAGTAACAAGGCAAACACACACTCAAGTGAAGGCAGAAGTAAAAATTTCCTTGATCGTTTGAAGGAAGGCTTTTCATAAACATTTCTTGCTTTTCACAATTGAAAGAGAGCCTTTCTCTGACACATAAATTGTGCTAATGGTTGTCATTATTTATCTGCTCAACACTGGCCTGCAGAGACTTTCTTCCCAGTCACTCTCAGGCTTTGCGCAGCAGACGTCCACTGAAAAAGTGGGATTCAGAGGCACCCCACTCATCCCCAGGTTCTAGCCTGGCAGAACTAACCTTTCAGGGATGAGGGGAAAAAATCCTTGAAATGCAAATCTTGGGTCTGCCTGCAGGAAAATGACATGTAAATATTTGCCTGTTGTATGACAAATGGCTGCTTACAGAGGTGATTTCTGCAACTGCGAAATATGAAAGAGTTATGCTCAAAGGGTGTGCAAATGAGGATTTCTGCTCACTCAGAGGCTGAGGAAGAAGAGCTTTTAAAAGCAGCCACTTCTCCCTGCCCAAAGCTCAGGAACATTTGGCCACTTTATTTGCTGGTCTAAAACAGTCCTTGATCCCACCAAAGTACTGGGGACTGACCTCAACACTCCAAGAGAAATCCTCAGCTCACAGCACAAACACCACACAACATATTCACAGTCATGGCAGGATCAAAATGAAAGATCCTCACACATGGATCCTCTTTTATGGTAAAATAATTGGTACTTTGAGCATCCCCAGTGCTGTTCTGCTCGATGCTGCCTTCAGATCCAAACTGGAATAGATTTGGCAGGGCTGGCGCCAGGATGTTTTCTGGAGGGAGCTCTCTCCAGAGCACCTGGTCCCCTTTTTTAGGATCCCAAAAAGCTGCTATGAAAGGAGCATATGGATGAATGACACTCCCCCTTCTTTTACATGCAGAATTTGGCTGGAAACACTCTTGTTTTAATAATTCCAAGACACAGAATGGGACTATGGTTAAACCACCAAGACATCATGAGAAATAAATGTATCTGAGAGCTGTGTAGGGGCTCTCAAATAACTGAGCTGTTTTCAGGAGATGGAATTAAGATGAGCCTGGTTGCTGAGTTGGGCTTCAGAGAATTCCTGGAGTCTGATTACTGAGATGATCAAAAGGGTTCCCCCTCCCTGCACCACACAGAGCAAGGACGGGTACTCACACCTGACACAGTTGCTTCTGTAATTTTAATGATGCTTAAAATAACTTTATTTATATTTTAAATACAGCATCGAGGGGAGTTCCAAACACAACGGGTGAGCACACCCAGCACTAGCAGTTATTACCCCAAAATTAAATGCTTAGAAAATTATTTCTTGCAAACACCACAAGTATAAAACCCCATCTATGACACTATTGCACCTGAGGCCTTCTCAGATTTCATCTATATTAAGATTACCTGAGCCAGAGGTTAGGCAGAAATCTAAGGAAGGCTTGCTTTTAAAGCTTTTTTCAAGTCCTGGATCAAGCACACCTTTGTTGTTCAGGAGCATTTGCTTTCCTCCTGTTGGAAGCATCTGATGTGACCCCCTATGCACCCTCCAAGCTTTCTCCAGTGTGTGGAGTTACAGCAACAAAAGACAGAGATGGGGATGCAGACACAGCACGTGATTCAGCAGAGCTGGGAAGGTCACCAGCGCACAAACTTGGGTGCAATTAATATCTGCTAAATAAACCTGAACGTGCTGACAGCAACATAAACACATGGTCAAAGTATTTGCTGAATCAATTTGTTGTTGCAGCAGAATAGCTCCACCAAAAACAGGGAGGGTGCTGCACACAGCCAGCAATTCTTTATTCCATTTTAATAAAGCAGCGATTGTTCCAGCAGCTTTTAACAATCACTTCTCACACACTCGTGGCTGTGACAACACTGGGAGGCTCCATGGGGGTGAGTCCATAGGAACTTGCACTCCATCTGTCCCCAAGCTTTGGGTGTGATGCAAGATGTTCAGTTAATGGTGTGTGAAAGCAGCTTGGCATCCCCCAAGGGCTGTGGTGGGGCAGCCTGTGTTTGTGCTCGGCTGGGAAACCCCACGACGCTGACATCATTAAAACTGAAAGAGAGCGGGGTTAGATGGGATATTGGGAATACATTTTTCCCTGTGAAAGTGCTGAGGCTCTGGCACAGGGTGCTCAGAGAAGCTGTGGCTGCTTCTGGATCCCTGCAAGTGTCCAAGGCCAGGCTGGACAGGGCTTGGAGCAACCTGGGATGGTGAAAGTGTCCCTGCCCATGGCAGCGGGTGGCACTGGATGATGTTTAAGATTCCTTCCAACCCAAACCATTCTGTGATTTCCAGAGCTTGCACAGAGTTCCCACCAGTTCCCACCTCAAGAGTCAGAAAGCACATCCAGTGTGACACACTCTGCTTTACACAAATGTGGGGTTGCTCAGCCACCCAGCTGAGAGGTGGCTTCAGGGAATCTTTGCTTTTCCTTAATATTTTGAACATACTGACAGGCAGCACAACAGGCAATACTTATCAGCCACACACAAGTCTGAATTTCTGGAAATTTACAGACTTCTTTTTAAAAATGCTTGCCAGTACCGTTAGAAAACATGCTGGAGCACTTATGTTCACTATCAGGACAGAAATTGAGCAGAATTCTGTACTGTGTACAGAACAGACAAAAACTTCCAAAATAAACAACCAGCATCAGGTATTTCAGTTATCCCAGAATCACAGAATGGTTTGGATTGGAAAGGGCCTTAAAGATCATCTCATTCCAACCCCACTGCCACTCTCACCTTCCACTAGACCAAGTTTCTCCAAGCCCCATCCAACCTGGTCTAGTTGTCCTTGTCTTGCTCCCTTTTAAATTCTGGGTGAAGCAAATGGATTCCCATCCATGAAAAAGACTGAGAGCTGCACATGTGGCTACTCACAGAAAATCCTTCGGGCACAGCCAGCTGCCTTATTTACTATTTATGCAGCACCTAACAAAAGGAGTGAGAGAAAGGAGGGGGGGGGAAGATGCCAGGCAAAACAAACAGCTCATCCTGAGAGCAGAAGGTGTTATTAACAGCATGTAATTAATATCCAACAGATGTGTGACACCAGTCGCTGGGAAGGTGTGGCCATTCCTGAGTAACACAACCCTGTGGTGGGACTAATCATAGTCTAATAACTAGTCTTAAATCCTATGGTTTTTAATTCTTGATTTAATTTGGTAGCTATCTCCACTTTAGAAACTGAACAAGCAACTGGTTTATTAATCTGAAGCCACAAAAGCAGGCAACACTTAAGGGCAAAAAAGTGCAGCAGACACAAAGGACAGCAGCCTTTTAGAGCAGAATGTGAAGTTTATTCTCAGCTGAAGCCATTTGGCAGAAGTGAGAAACCACACAACTCCCCCTTCCACACCCTGTCCGTGCCTGGACTGGATCAGACACTCACTGGGGGCACTCTGAGAACACCAAACTCACTGGATGAGTAGCAGCAAGTCAAAATTGACTTTTGATTCACTAGTTGGGATATTAGTCAAAGTTTAACTGTACTAGAAAGGTTTTCCTACTGATTAAGCATTAAAATAATTTCAACTACTACGCCAATTAACGCAGCTCCATTTCACAAGAACAGCGTGGGACCACATCACTGGTTCTAAATTTACACATTTTCCAGATCTTTCAGCACTCAGAAAAAGTGCTTATTTTAAGAGATTTCAGCACAAACACATTCTTCTTGAACTTATGCACAATATCCATCACTCAATGGGGATGAAAAATTATTTTTGTATTATTTTCCCCAAAAAAGAAGCAGAAAACACTCATACAAGATTTTTTTTAGCTGCAAGATTTGAATGCTGAGCTTAGATGCTCCACAAAGCAATAAAGGGCATTTTAAAATGCCCAATTATCATCATTTTAAAAACTTT
The DNA here is from genome assembly GCA_013400235.1 of Oriolus oriolus. NCBI lineage: Eukaryota > Metazoa > Chordata > Aves > Passeriformes > Corvidae > Oriolus > Oriolus oriolus. The sequence goes on from VXBT01007656.1 coordinate 135,267, forward strand.
AAAAACTTTGTTTTGTGCTTTCTTTCTCAACAGTGATTAACATTTACAAAGAAAAATGTGAGATTCTGATCTCCAAGTCTTGCCATGCAAAAGAAGAGAGGAAATTACGATTTCATTTATGTTGCACTCATTAACTTTTCTTTATCATGTTTTATTTTACAAGCTTGAGCACTCAGACTGTCAAAAGCTGTTGGATTTATCATTACTGATGCTGTGGAAGTAAAATAATTTAACCAGATGTTCACTGTACTGGAGATTCCAACACCTGTGCTCAGACGTACAATGCTAAAAGCTCAGAGAAAAGCCATGCAGACGTTGGGATATTTAACCTTTCGGAGCTTTATGTTGCTGCCAGAAGGAGAGAGCCCACGGTTTGTATCGATTTGGGGTAAATAATAAAAGCAACCTGACAAAACCAGATTATTTCTTTCAGGGAGTCCTTACTTTCTGTTTGTTAAAAAACCAAAATCCACACGAAGTCCCAGTTTTTGGCAACGCTTTTTGCAACAAGTCAGAGAGGTCATTTTGAAGATGTGAACGTGAGTGTCTATCGAAATTAAACTCTAGAAAAATACTCCCTGGAGATGTACTGGGCTGCTGAAGCTCTCCTGGCACGTCCCTCCCTTTTGCCACTTCTCTTCGCCCACATCCCCACGAGGCCCAGAGCGTTGCCCAGTGGTCCCTGTTCTGTTGGACACTTTGGAAGGTGCTGTCACTTCTCAGACAAGTCTGTCTCTTGCTCACCACACCACGATTCAGGGCAGCTACAATCACCAGTTCCTCTCTCCCTCACATCAACAGCAGCAAGTTTTGGCCTGGGACACCCCTCCAAGTGACAAAAAACCTGGACTGCAAAACCTGTGTCCCCCTCACAAGGCTGGGACAGGCTCTGTGCCTCTGCACAAAGCCCCTGCACGGAGTGCCAACCCAGGCAGGTTTTCTCCCTGCGTGTTTTTACAAAGTCACTGTCAGAAATAAAGTCCATCAGTGCTCCAACCAAACACATTTGCTTCAGATTCTCACTCTTGTGATTTTTACCACAGCAGGATCAAGATGACCCAACCGTACCTGTCATTATTTCATCCTCACGAGTTTCTGTCACTTGATAGGAAATTACGTTTTTGATGTAAATATCGGATGGATGGGTCACTTTCTGCTCCAAAATGCAGTCTCAAGAGAAGCACCTTCTTCACCTCTGAGCTCTTTGCAGCCTTCAAGGACAACGAGCAGGTTTGGAGGGACAAGCTCAGTTTGAGACCTGGACAAGTGTTTTTTCTGCACATGATCAGCAACCAAGTAAAAGCTCTCAACAAAACACCCTTCTGTCCACCCAGAGGTGAGCAGAGTCCAAGTGGATGCACTCAGACCATCAGTCAGGCAAAACAAGAGCCAAGCACACCCTCCCTGGACAGTAAATAAAAGGAATTTGAAATTAGAAATGGGTAATGCTATTTATTTACACTACCCTATGCCCCAAACAACCCTCAGTCCAATTCCAATTTATCCCCTTTTCCCACTGCTTCGTTTGGCCTCTGTTGCCCCAAATGATTAATGCCTGAAATCCTCACCCATTCATGCCTTGCAGCATTTTCACCTTGGCTGTAGCCAGTCCACAAAGCCACCTCTGTCTGGGTTCAATTTAAATGAAGACACACAGAGTTAATTAAGTCTGCTAGCTGGGATCTCAACCCAACCACGTGAATACACAACTCTCCTTCCAGACTCCTTTTGCACAGAGAAAGGAGCAGCACCCTGCTCCAATGTGCAGGGCACAGAAGCTTTCAACAAGTCACCCAGATTGCAGAGGGCTGCAGGAAAGGCAGGAGTGTTGTGGCTGGAGTGAAATCGAGCAATTTAAGGCAATCAAAACCATTTTTGTAAAGCCAGCCTGAAAGTCACGCTAGTGGAACGGCTCAGGGGTCTCAGTCATTTTGAGAATTACTTTGTCACCAAGGAGAACCATCTCCCAGCAATCTTTGGTCATTTGCAGCTGCTGATGCTCTCCTGCCAGGTGCCCTCCTTGGAGCATTCAATACCCACCGAGAAACACTGCTCAGTGAACTGAGGCAGGGTGGGCACCTGACTGGTGCCCCACAGCACAGCCCACATGGAACTCGGGAATCAGGAACCCCTGCGTGGGTTTTCCTTCTGGGAGGAAAGTCAAGATATTTACTGCTGCACAATTTTCAGTCTGTGACAATCTGTAACTAATTTAGAGGTCCTACCCAACCCCAGAAAGCTGAAGAATTACAACTTGGTTTAGCTCCACTGGCAATGGGTGTAGATTTGAATACTGAGAATAATTTACTATCCCTGTCTGTATTAAATGACTCCTTATCCAGACCTGCAAGTAAGATTTAAGCTGCAGAAGGGACAATTAGAAGTTTTCGAGGTTCTGATCTTAGTGCCCAGGGTTTGGGGTTGTTTTTCCTCCCCCATTACTCTGTGAGAGATTTGAGCCCTGGGACAAACGCAGCAGCTCAGCGCAGGCAGCAGAAGCTGTGGGCTACAACTTTACCCTTGAAGCTTCTTTCTCATTCTGGAATTGAAATCTGATTGTTAGATGGAAAACAGAAAACCCTCGTGCTAACCACAACTCCAAAGTCTGCAAGTGCTGCTTTGGGGACATTTCCTAGAGTCAGCAGAACTGGCTCCCAACAGGCAGAACTCTTTGGTGGCAACAGCACTTCCTACGTGACTCCACTTTGTGACTATTACAGGGACACAGGGACGGTCAGGGCATCCTCACACCCTCCATGAGGTCAGTGCTTGGTATCTTGCAGAGAGGGGTTGGTGAAAGAATCACTTCTTGGCACACAGAGCAGGATCAGGCAGCTTTGCCCAAAGTTCAGCACAGGCCCAGAGTGGAAATTCCACGCACGGAACAGAAACTTACCAGTAAAACATCGCAACAAATTCAAACAACAACAAAAAAATCTGCTTCAGTTGCAGACGTTCAGAAGTTTTCAGAGCATTTACAAGGCAAGAGTGGAGAAAGCAGACTGGTTTGGGTTTGGTGTTTCTGTCTAAATTGCCAAATAACTTTGTTCTTCAAACCTAGTGCTGCACTGCCTGGCACTGCATGTCACCCCATGCTCTGGGCTCTCTTCCCGTGGAGTCAGTGAATTCTTTAGCACAAAACTCTGCTGTGGAGAGAACCTGCTATTCCAGCTGGTTCAAATGCAGGCAGCAATTAGGCAAAACTGTTCTACACTGCAGTGACACAGAGAAAATGCAAAAAAAGGGGATAAATCCAAGAGTGATTCCAGGCTTGTGCCACATGTCCACAGAGAGGGCTTTAAATCATCCTTTTGTAAGGGGCAAACCCAAACCCCACGGTAAGACAGGTAGCTCAGGGCCAGGCTGAAGGATTTGCAGCACAGAGGGTGGCTAATCCCAATTAATAATGGCCACTGGTCACTGAGCACCTCAGTGCTGGGGAACCAGGGACAGATGCACCTCTCCACAGCTCCTCTGCTCAATTCTGTGCTCAGTCTCCAAAGGCTTTGGTGTTGCTGCTGTGCACCTGTGCTCAGCCACTTGGAAAAACCATCCCAAAATATGAATAAAACCACCCACAGAAGCAGCACAAAACAGAAGCAAAGAGCAAGAAGCCGTTTTAATTTGGGTAAGAAATTAGAGCAAACAAATAAAAGAAGGCATGTCATTTCAAAGGGAACTTCATGCAAAAGCAGCAGCACTTGCATCTGATGTACTGAAAGCTGCAAAAGAATTATTTATAAAGCCCAATGACACAGATTCTTCTATTGCTACAGTGACAAAGTAAGATAAGATAAGATGAGCCGTTTGCTTTGACAGCTTCACTGTCGGCCTTCAGCATTCAAACTTTTGATGTCTGGAGTTGAAAACCAAATATTTTTAGATTCCATTTTCTTTCCAGGATGTTATCACATGAGAAGAAATAACCAAAGTTGAAAAGTTCACACCTGTCCATTCTCCATCTGTGAAAGTGCTGAACATAATTAGCTGGAAAAGCACGTTCACCTGCCAACGTGAGGCTTTCCACAAACTGCAGGGCAAGAAAAGCTGAACAAAGTGCAAATAGTCCCTAATCAAGGCATCACAGAGGTGTGTGCTCAGTGCTTTCACCTCCTGCACACCACAAAGACACCCTGATCTCCACTGCAAACTCAAGTGCAGCAGAGCCCACTTGAGCAGAAAGCCTGAACACTTCACCCACGATCTGAAAGTAGAAAGAATCCAGGGGGGTGAATCATGGTGATATCATCTCTCCAGCAATAAAGATAATAATGTGTGAAGCTTCACCAGAAAAGGGAGTTATACTTACAGGGTGTAGAAAGATGTTATTTATCACCATATTTTTGTCTACAACCACACCACAGAAATGTAGCTGTGAACTGTAACTCCAGCACAGGATTTACACAACGCATTGCCAACAACCTGCTGGCAAAGTGCTGCAGTCTGTGGTGATCTCCAGGTGATCCACGTGATCCTGACCACCCACTGCATGGCTCCTCGGAGACAAAACTCCACATTTTGGAGAGATTACCTTGGGGAATTAATACTTCCCACCAATTTGCAGGAAAGCAGTATTTTACTACAGCTTGTTATTCAGTGCAAGGTGTGGATTCTGTTTTCCCAAATTTAATTTCATTCCCTGCATGGCTGAGCAGGAAATACAAAAAGTAGCTTTTAGGAAGGATGGGAAGAGTCTGGCACCACAAATAGCCAGGATTCACCTCAGGAGGAGGCAGAGGTTAAATGTAAGGAGTATCTAGAGATAAGGGATGAAGTAGGGAGAGAAGACAGATTATGGTCAAACTGTAAATAATCCATCAGCAAAACTCAACAACTTCCTCCAGGAGGCAGCTGCACCCCTTCCCCAACCTCAGCATCTGCTGGGAAGGTTTGTTTGCAAGATGAGCTGAAGCAAATATTACCTTCCAGCCACTCCTCTGCCTGCTGGGCTCTCCTCTGGGCCATCAGCCTGTTGCCCATGTTCCTGCGGCGCCTGGGCATCCCCTCTCCTCGTTCCTCCCCGTGGGGCCGGGGCCTGGCCCCTGCTGCTGCTGCTGCCGCCACATTCTGCTGGTGCTCCTCATCAGCTGCAAGAAGGAAATAAAACATTCCTCTTAAATCTGATTTTCCCTTCTGCCTCCATTTCTGAGCTACCAAACAGCAAGGACCCAAAAGCGCATTATTCTTTCTAAAGTATTCCGATTTTAAAAAAATTTTACTTTGTACTCGTGTAACTTAGATTCATCTGATTGAAACCTCAGAGCACGAATGTTTCAGAGAGGAATATGTAAATCATTACACATGAAACAAAACCTGAAGAGCAAACAAGGATCACAAATTACAGCTGAAATAAACACAGTTACAGGGTAACTCATTCCACCCCACTGATTTAAACTCCCGGAAACACAGGACACCAAGGGTCACTGCAGCTCTCACTGCCATCCTCTCTGCAGTTACTAATTAAGATCTGGCAAATGAGGAATATCCTAACAGGAGCAGCTGGGAGGACAGAACGGACCAGTGGGTTCATTCCAGAAGTTTTCCAGAGAAAGCTCTCAGATTTTTTTTTTTCTGAGGCCTCCTGTTGCTATTAAGTGTGGCAGTCATGCAAAAAAAAAAAAAATCAGATAATGGTAAAATATCATCATCCTTGATACCTGCTTTGCATATTCTGTTGATAAGCCTAACTGATATTTGTGTACAGTGTTACTTGCTCAATCCTGCAAAGTATTAACTCCTAAGCCTTAATTCAGGCAAATATTCAAATGGTCTCTCACGGAAAACTGCAGAACTGCTCATTTACTTCAACTCAGGACACATTTATTTTGTGATCTGTTGGACTGTGCTGTGTTCCAGCAGGGGCACAAAATGCTTTGCACACTATTCCAAGTCTCCAGCATCCTCTGATCCAAACAACGCCTTCCTAAAACAACTCCTATTAGCGTATCTCCGATCAGAAAATCAGATTCATTATGACTGAATCTATGCAGCGACCGAAGGCGTGCCTGCAGCTCACCTCAGCTATCTCAGTCTTCAAAGCGCTGACTTTGGGACTGATAAGGACACAGCTGCAGCCCCGAGCTCAGCAGGGCTGCACAGCAGAGCCACCTGGGGCAGGGTTTGGCCAGCAGAGCCCACAGCAGCTCAGGCTGCTGCAGCACAGATGTCACAGGGATGTCAGCAGGCCCCCCACAAACTCCAGCCGCAAGGCGCCGTGACATTTGGAACTGAGTCACTGCACTGCCACACTGCTGTCACCCTCCTGGTCCCATCCACCTCTGCAGACAAAACAGGGCTGTGAGAAATCACCGAGTGCAGGCTCCAGAGATGCCACCGTTCTGCTTCAAGGCTTGCCCAGTGCTATTCACAGCACGGTAATGCTTCTTTGGAATGCCACAGGAAACATTTTCCTGCAGAGGCAGAGCAGCAGATCCCTTCTTGGACACTGATAAATGCCAAAAACACTCCGCAAAAAGCTTTTTATACAAATGCAGTATTTCTCTTCCTAAGTTCTTGAGATATGCTGCAATTCAAACCTCAGCATCCTTTCACCTGCAAGCTTCAGTGACTCTCAGTAATTCCAAAGATGGTCCTGCCCAGCAGATCAGCTGTGCAGTTCCAGCACCCATTCATTCTGGTTTTGGTTCCTGTTGTCCTGTGAAACAGAGACTGCTTTGCATTTTATGAAAGAGGAATCTATTTATAAGCCATGTATTTATTTCAAACCGAGGAGCTCAACCCTCACAGAGAAAAACATGTGAACCAAGCTCTCGTCTTTTCTCCATTTAACTCTCTACAGCAGACTCAGTAATTCCTCAAAGTGACCAGCGTGCACTGGGCTCAGGGTGCAGTAAACTCCACCAAACCTGACCCATATCAGGGTCAAACACACAGGGCACTTGTTGGACTGTCACAACTCCAAAATGTTCACATTAACAGCAGAAGATATCCAGGCACTATGAATTGTCATTTAGCAGGAAAATAAATGTTTTAATGAAGCTTTTTTCTTCCTTCCAGTCCCTGAAATATTTTTCCTGACTACAGTTTCTTTTTCAGCCCACAGCTGGCTGAACATGAGCCAGTGGCACCTGGCTTGTGGCAGCACTGGGGTGGCAGCAGGGCCAGGGCAGTGCCCATCCCCTGTGCTGGCACTGCTGGGGCACCTCCAGTCCTGGGGGCAGTTTTTGAGCCCCTCTCAGCCTGAGACATGGAGGGGCTGAAGCATGTCCAGGACAGGGAACGGAGCTGGGGAAGGGTCTGGAGCCCCAGGAGTGTCTGAGGGAGCTGGGAAAGGGGCTCAGCCTGGAGAAAAGGAGGCTCAGGGGGGACCTTGTGGCTCTGCACAACTCCCTGACAGGAGGGGGCAGCCAGGGCGGGTTGGGCTCTGCTTGCAGGGAACAGGGACAGGAAGAGAGGGAGCGGCCTCAGGCTGGGCCAGGGGAGGTTTAGGTTGGATATTTAGGAAAAATTCTTCCCCAAAAGGGTTGTCCAGCCCTGGCACAGCTGCTCAGGTGGAGTCCCCATCGTTGGAGGGATTTAAAAGCCACGTGGACGTGGCACTGGGGGACATGGGTCAGTGGTGGCCTTGGCAGTGCTGGGTTAATGGTTGGAGTGGATGATCTTAGAGGGCTTTTCCAACCTTTTTGATCCGAGCATTCTACAGCTTCTGTTCGCCAGGCACTCAGCTGGGCAGTCATTTGGAAAACATGAATGTTACTCATTGCAGTTCTTCCTGTTCTTCACAGCAGGAGGAGAAAACCCTCATTTGCTCTGCTCTAACACACCTGGACCTGGTCCCTCAGGGGTCAGGGATTTGCCTACGTGACTCCAGACACAGCATTTGTTGCAGAATACTGAAAGTTAAGCTGTGCTCGCTCTCCCCCTGAGCTGTGTGACACACTGATGGCACACAGAAGGGAGGCTTCACAGAATAGAGGACACTCTTAAAAATCACTTTTGCTTCTTCTTGGAACTGGACTGACCACCAGATCTGAGCTCAGGAATGATTTGCTCTGGGGTCTGTCCCCGCTGGGTGTTTTTTCACCCCCTCCTGCAGCACAGGGCGGGGTTTGGCTGCTGCACTTATCTGAACACATCTCTTCATTTTCCTGTAGCTGCAGAGGTCTCAGAAGTGGCACCCCAGGCTAGTCAGATCATGCAGAGATTAGTCACACAGGCGCTAATTAGCCTTGATCCAGAGCCATCTGAGTGAAAATTAATGGCCAGCATTAAAGAGGTGAGGCAAGTGATCCACCAGCTTTGCAGAACGGCAGGCCAGACTAAATTAATGAGATAAACCCCTCAATTAACAGGTAATACAAACAAAACACTCAACAGCTGCCTGGGAAATGGACACGGGCTCAGTTTGTATTTTAAGCTGTGGTGTCCAGGGTCTGACTCAGCCCCCAAAGCCCAGGAACATTTCTGTGCAGGGCACAGCAGCTCTGCCTCACTGTTCAGGAAGCATCAGCACAGGCAAGAGATTATTTCAGCTGACTTGTCAGCCAGGGCACAGCAGCAGCTTGGAGACTCTGGTTGTGTCTCCTTCCCAAAGGGAGAGAGACCTGAACTGTGCTCTGAAAGCAGAAATCTTTCCTGAACTGGATGTGAAGCACCACTGCAAAAAACCCCACGGAATCGTTCAGAGCCCAGCTTAGGCCCTCATTTCACACTCTCCAGGCAGAAATCTGCCCCTTCACAAAATCGTGCAAACTTCTGCTTACAGCAAAGATGCTTTTCTCGAGAAGCAACCCCCTGCCTATCACAGCACCCTCCTCTCAGTTCCACCAGACAAGCAGGTGACACCTGGGCTGGCAAGGCCTGCAGAGTGTCGAGGGCTGCCTCAGGGACAGAGCTCCACCTGCTGCACCCTCACGCGTGGTGGCACCATCCAGCACCTCCTGCCTCCGTGCAAAACCTGGGAAATTCAGAAAGGGATTCAAAATGCAACAGGTGGAAGCTTCCCGGGGAGGTGCTTTGCCCCAGCGCAGCTCGTCACAAAGAGATGTGGCAACCACATGAAAAACCAAAAATGCGTTGTTTTTTTTTTCCATTTTCAGCAGAACAAGTCCAGGCATGATCCTGCTGGAAACACTGGGCTGCTCCAAGTGACCCATCAAAGGAATACAAAAGCACTGGATTTACCTCTCCTGATCCTTAGCTCCCTAAAGCAGGCAAGTCCTGAACATTTTAAAAATCCAATTTCTAAGAGAAAACATAAAAGGAAGCTGCTGCCCCAATCCCTGCACGTTAACAAGAAAAGGTGAGAGCTCCCACCATTTCTTTAGGTCCAGTGTCCCCGGTTCCAATTCTTTTCCATGTGGCAACACAGATTTATTGGCAGAATTGTGGCAGCTTCCATTTTCCACCTAAGCAAACGGAATAGAAAAGCAAATTCATGCTTGAAACTAAATTTTGTAGCTATTAAATACACCACAGTCCCAGGGATCCTGGAAAATAATTTCTGTTGTGTACAGAGAACAGTCATCCCCAGCAGCTGAAATTCTGTGAAGGGCTTTATCACGACAGAAACCAGTATATTAAAGTAAAAAATATCTTAAAAACCACAGTAAAAAAAGCAAGACCAATTTGGAAGTGTCAAAAAGTTACCAATAAAAAAGGCTTCAACATGATTAAATTATCCTGAATGTAAATTAACTGCAACCAACTTGCTGAAAAATCAGTATTAAAGCTTTTTTAAAAAAAACAATTCTCACTATTTAAAACAAACGCTTCAGCTTCAATTTAGAACTTTGAATGCTTAAAGAGAAAATAAATCCTCCCCAGCCCCACAGCCCCTGATTTATCTAAATCATGACAGGAGTCAAGCTCAGGAAATGATGTATTTCTCCACAACATGCATCCCTCACTTTTGCCAAAAGTTCATCTCTTCATTCATAGCAATCCAATGAAATTACATCAGTTTCCAAACCTTTGCAAGAGAAAGATTTAGTCTTTCTGTGAAAGACTTAGGTCTGTGGAAGCAGAGGTGTGTGAGAAATGTGTTGGCAATTGTTATTATCAGCCAAACCTGCTTTTAACACACATTCCTTACCAGCACAGTGCTGCACTGAGTGACTGTGTTTTAATAAAGGTGTGGGGTTTTTTCCTCTTAATTAAAAATTATCACAGCTACTCCCCCAAAAGAGAAAGAACACAAATTTTAACCCCAAACACCCCATATCCCCAAAATATGTGGAGGTATTGACCAAGAGTTCAGAGTTTGTCCTGGCTAAACACTTTAATTTGACACCTGGCAGCCGAACAATCTCCCTCCTTCCACTGTGAGAACACAGCAAGGCCAGCGAGTTCACAGCCACGTCTGACTCCTTCCCACAACAGCCAATTCCCACCCACACAAGGTCACTTCCACCACAGTGCAATTGGCAGTGTTGATTATGGCTGGACTCAGTGATTTTAAAGGTTTTTTCCAACCCGGATGATTCCCTGATCTAACCCTGGTCAGCAGTGACACAGGGCTGGAAGTGCTGCCTCATCCACCTGCTTCCCACAACACCTGAAGTGCCACGGGCAGCGCTGGGTGAGGTGGAGAAGGAGCAGAAGTGGGACATGGCACAGGATTGAGTCCAGATGGCTCTGGAATATCTCCAGTGAGGGAGATTCCACACCCTCCCTCTGTAGGCAATCTTTTCCAGAGCTCTCAGTAAAAAAATTCTTCCTCATGTTCAGGTGGAGCTTCCTGGGATCAGTTCCTGCCTGTTCCTGCTGTGCCATTGCTGGGCCCCAGGGAGCAGAGCCCAGGCCCTGCTCCGAGCCCTCCCTGCAGATACTGATGGACATGGATGAAGTTCCCTCTCAGTTTTCTCCAGGCTGAACAGCCCCAGCTCCCTCAGCCTTTCCTCGTCAGGAAATGCTGCAGCCCCTTCATCATCCTCACAGCCTCTGTGGTCCTCTGTGGGACCACACCAGGTCCTGCCTATCCTGAGGAGCCCAGAGCTGGACACAGCACCCCAGATGTGCCCCACAGGGCTGAGCAGATGGGCAGGATCACCCCCTGACCTGGAAGAGCTGGAAATACTCTTCCTGATGCACCCCAGGATCCCCTTGGCCTTCATGGCACAAGGGAACACTGCTGGCTCAGGGACAGCTCTCTGTCTGCCAGGACACCCAGGTCCTTCCCATGAAGTCAGACCCCGGTTTCTGTCAGTGCTCAGGGTTGTTCCTCCCACGTGCAGGACCCTGAACTTGTCTGTGCTGAATTTCAGAAGGTTTTTCTCGGCCCCCCTCTCCAGTCCTTTAAGGTTCCTCTGAAGGGCTGCACAATCCTCTGAGGCCATTCCTTGTTTTGGATCGTCAGCGAACTTGCTCAGGGAGCATCAACCCCTTCGTCCAAGTCACTGCCGAACAAGTTACAAACCCTGGGCCCAGTACAGAACCCTGAGGGACACCACTAGTGACAGGCCTCCAACTACACCCTGTGCCCCTGATACCGACCCTCTGGATCTGTTCTCCATTCTCCTCCCCGTTTGCAGGAACCTCAAGGACACCTTCCCAGTACCAGAGCCCCTGACAGAACCCCCGAGACAGAACTCAAGACTTCCAACGTGGCGCTCGTCACCCTGGGGCTGCCTCAGGCCGGGAACCCCGAGCCCCCAGCAGCAGCGGCACTAGGCCTCGGCGCCCCCACCCCGCGGCCTGCGGGGCAGCCCGGATGGAGGGCAGGGTTAAGACCCCGGACAACCCCGGAACCCTCCCCGGGACACCCCAAAAGCCCTCGGGACCCCCCAAAATCCCCGCTGCCCCCCAACATGGCGGGTCCCCCTCGGGGGCAGCCCGAGGCGCGGCGCCCCCTGGCGGCTCTCGAGAACCGCGTCCCCCCGCGCGTGCGGACCCGGTTGAGAGCAGGGCCGCGCCCACCGGAACGGGCCGCGGGGGGGCGAGGGAGGCCCGGCCGGTCCGCTCGGCTCCGTGACCCACCTGCCCTGGCTTGGCCGCGGAGGCGGGTGGCGAAGAAGAGAAGGACGGCGAGCAGCACGGCAGCGGCGGCGAGCAGAACTGCGTCCATCCCGTAACACCGACCCCGCCCACGTCACCCTTGGTACGCCCCGTCCCCTTCCCCTGCCGCAAGGCCCTCCGTGCGCGGGCTGCCCCGCGGGGTGCCTGTGGCGGCGCGGTG
>VXBT01007656.1:147448-221613 GCA_013400235.1 Oriolus oriolus
CGGCGGGGTCGCCCCGCGGGAGGGGTCCTGGCGCGTCCCTGAGGCGGGCGCTGAGGGAGGGCGCGGAAAAAGGAATTAAAAGCGGAATTAAAGCAGGAGTTAAAGGAGAAATTAAAAACTCTTGAGGCAAAACCAGGCGTGAGCGCGGCGCCCGCGGCTCTGGCCGCCCGGCACGCTGGTGACGCGTCCGTCCTCCACACACGGCGGGTGGGCCCAGGCTGGGAAGATCCTCAGCCGTGACTCCGCACCGGGTCCACCCCAGGCAGGCCCTGACAGCTGTTGGGGTGTCTCTGGCAATGGTGAAACTTAAGTTACACCTCCGAGTAATTTCTGTCTTCTGCCTTTTAGGTCTCTGGAATTTGGGAGTGGGATGAAGCTGGAGCTGCTTGGCTCAGCAGCGTGTCAGGAGCAATGTCCTGACCTGGCCTGAACCAAACGTGCCCCTGGCAAAATTAGACGGGCTGACATTGAGCTGGGCCAAAACCAGCTGTCTGATGCAGTCATCTGGTTTAACTTGGTAAAAATGGAGGAAACGAAGCTACTCAAAGAGGGTTGAAGCTCCCAGCCTGGGGAAGGCTCAGCCTGGAGAAAAGGAGGCTCAGGGGGAACCTTTTGGCTCTGCACAACTCCCTGACAGGAGGGGGCAGCCGGGGGGGTCGGGATCTGCTCCCAGGGAACAGAGGCAGAAGGAGAGGGAATGGCCTCAGGCTGTGCCAGGGGAGGGTCAGGTCGGACACCAGGAGGAATTTATTAACAGAAAGGGTGGTCAGGCACTGGACGTGGCTGCCCAGGGAGGTGCTGGAGTTCCCATCCCTGGAGGTGTCCAGGGAATGCCTGGACGTGGCACTCAGTGCTCTGGGCTGGTGACAAGGTGGGGATCGGTCACAGGTTGGACTTGATGACCTTGGAGGTCTTTCACAACCTAATTAATTCAGTGTGATTTGTTTAAAACTCAGGTTTGCATTGGTGTGTGCAGAGGCAGGACAGGTGGGCGGGCTTTGGCTGTAGATAATGATTCAGGCTGGTCTAATGCTGGTGTCCAGCCAAATGAGGATTCGCCTCCTGTCTCTCCCTTGTGCACGCAGCAGTGCTCCATGCAACGGGACAGAGCAGGCAACTAATTCATTATTTTTATCTGGGTTTAGTTTTAGAGCTGGACAAGTCTCAGCACAAAAAGATGCAGTAACTTGCTCTGGAGATGGAGAACAAATTTCCCCCCTTTGGATGGTCATCCACTGTTAGATCTGAAACTGTCAGGCTCTGCCCCAGTCCTGTGAATGAGGAGGGGAACTGTTTTAAGCTCTACCCATTTTCACTTGCTTTGTGGTTGTGAAGTTCTGGCTGATCAAGCCCTTTCTTGCTTCAGAAATGCCTTCAGTGCAGATGTTTAAAGCACTTGTGGTGGGGGGAAGAGTTTTAATAAATTGAAAATGCAAATTAGAGGCTGTGGGACATCTAAAGGTGATCAAAAGCACTGTTTTAGCTAATTAGTCATTGCTGTGCACTCCACAGCTGCCTGTGTCCTTGTCACGAGCTCGAGATGAGTTCAGATCTGTCAGCACATTAAAAGCAGCTTCTGCTGAGGGATTTGCAGAATTTTAGCAATGTAGAACCAGCAACAGGGTGGGAAGCTCTGAAAAAGGAGCTGAACTACAGCCTGAATGTTCTATGGCAAAGTTTTATTTTCATAGTATTTTATTAGCATATTTTATTAGCATATTTTAAATCTTATTTTGGGAATCATTCATAGAATTGTAGAATGGTTTGAGTTGGAGGGGATCTTAAAGATCATCCAATTCCAACCCTTGCCATGGGCAGGGACACCTTCCACTATCCCCGATTGCTCCAAGCCCTGTCCAGCCTGGCCTTGGACACTTCCAGGGATCCAGGGGCAGCCACACATTTCTTGGACAACCTGTGCCAGGGCCTCCCCACCCTCACAGGGAAGACTTTCTTCCCAATATCCCATCCATCCCTGCCCTCTGGCAATGGGAAGCCATTCCCCCTTGTCCTGTCCCTCCATCCCTTGTCCAAAGTGCCTCTCCAGCTCTCCTGGAGCCACTTTAGGCCCTGGAAGGAGCCCTGAGGTCTCCCTGGAGCCCTCTCTTCTCCAGGTGAGCACCCCCAGCTCTCCCAGCCTGGCTCCAGCCCTTGGAGCATCTCTGTGGCCTCCTCTGCCCTCCTTAAGCTGGACCCCAGGGCTGGGGCAGCTCTGCAGGTGGGCTCTCACCTGAGCAGGGCAGAGGGGCAGAATCCCCCCTCCCCGGCTGCCCACGCTTTGGCATCAGCCCGGGGCACGGAGGGATGTGGCTGGGCCATGTGGAGCTTCTCATCCACCGCCAACACCCCCTCCTGTTCAGCTTTGGCTAAAGCAGATGTGGGGAAGTTGGAGGTTCCCAGACCCTGTTTGTCTCCCAGCTCTGCAGGCTGTGCCAGTGCTGAGTGTTTTATTTCCCTGCATGCTCCTTACAGCCTTTAATAAGGAGATGATGTTAACGGTGGGGTGTCACCTGCTCCTCTCTGGGCTGCAGAGGGAGCAGAGGAGTTTTTCCTGTAGGTGTCACCAGTATCCTGTGTAGAAACTGAGCTTAAACTCCCGCGGAAGGACGGAGCAAGGGATGCTTAGGTCAGTTTGACACGACACCAGTCTTCTGAGATACTTGACATCCCTTGGGTTGTGTTTCACAGAAGCCTTTTTGTATTTTTCCTAATTTAGATCTGGAAAAATCCCTCTGGTTTCTTTAATAGCCATGTAAATTCCAGGGGATTTTGAGGCTGGCTTTCTACCAGGACACTGGGAGAATGTGTGAAGGCTGTGATGAGCTGTGGGTGGTGATTGAGTTTGGTGACTGCTGCTGGAGCGTGACTTGTTCCACTCAGTCATGCAAATACAGCAAGAATATCATGGAATGATTTGGGTTGGGAGGGACCTTAGAGATCTTCTCGTTCCACCCCCTGCCATGGGCAGGGACACCTTCCACTATCCCAGGTTGCTCCAAGCCCTGTCCAACCTGGCCTTGGACACTCCCAGGGACGGAGCAGCCACAGTTTCTCTGGGAAAGCTGTGCCAGGGCCTCCCCACCCTCCCAGTGAAGAATTCTCTCCTTAATATCCAATCTAAATCTGCTCTCTTCTAGTTTAAAAATGTTTCCCCTTGTCCCAGCAGTTGTAAATCCTTAATCACAATAATCCAATATTTGCAGACCTGTGGCATTTCCTCACCCAGTGTGGGGGCAGCACCTGATCCCAGTACAGGCAGTTTTGGGTATTTTTTCAATTTATTCTTTATTTTAACAAAAGGTCAGATAGCACATTCCCCTCTCAAACACCTCACTGTATATAGAAATTATATAAAATCACAGAACCACTGAGGTTAGAAAAGCCCTCTTGGAATCATCAAATCCAACCATTCCCCCACTGCCAACGCCACCACTAAACCACCCCGAAGTTCCACCTCTGCACTTAAAATCCCTTTAAATTTAAATCCCTGCGGGGTTGGAGGCACATCCACGTGTGAGAGCACGTGTGAGCGTGTAGCAGCCGCGAGAACTGGCCCAGCTTGGCAGAGCAGCCCCGAGGCTTTGATCCAGTGACGCGCGGTGGCGTCAGGTATCGATGGCCCGTAATGAGGCTCTGAGGAGAGGCAATTCCGTGCTAATAAACTAAAGTGCATCCAGGAACTCGGTGTATGCCGGGCCCTGGGGCCAACTGGCACAAAACGCCCCCTTCCACACTTGTCAGCTCGCCTCGCCTTCCAGGAGAGGGTGGCTGGATGCAAACTGCCTGCTGGGAGCTGTTCCTGGACTGCTCTGTGCCTTGAACCGGGAATTATCTAGGAAAATGCAGCTTGGCACCCAAGTTTGTGCAGAGGGACTTTCTAACAATTTTCTCCCATGGATGTACTTCCCGGTGCCTGGGCACGCCTCAAATTCCAGCAGGGATGCAACCTTCGTGCAGCAGAATTTATTTACAGGGAGAAGTGCTGCAAGTGCTGCCTGCCGGCTCCCTCCCACTTGGATATGGACCTCGGCTGTTCCTCCAACTCCTCTCCAAATGTGCTGATGAAGGGGAGCGTTTCTGCATCACTGCTTTGTGCCAGTGGGACGCAGCGCCATCCAGGAAGCGCTCTGGATTGCAGGATCACGCTCTGGGAAGTGTCTGATCAGGGTGCCAAAGAGCTGCAGGTGTATTTTATAATTGCAGGGCAGTGAGCTGGTGGCTCTAAATGTGGGGTGAGCTCCACCCAGGACCCCCCTGCACCATCTGGAACTTGGCACCTCCCCAAAGCCTCTGAAGAAGCTTCTGAGACCTGTCTTGGTCTGTTGAGGCCCTGCTGCTTCCTTCTTGCTGCTCTGCTTGTGTCATTTGTTTTAGGAGAAATAAGATGGTTTATTGTTGCTTGAGACAGCTTCCAAATCTACCTTAAACAGCGAAATTTAAATACAAGTAATGGTCATAATCAAAATGGAATCCTAGTCCTTGAAAACAACATTACAAAATTAAGAAATGCTTGAAGATTTGAAGGCTTGAAATCATTGTGAGGTGGTTCCCTCTGTGTTGTGTTTTATAACAGCTCATTTCTGCTCTGAAGGTTTGAATGTCTGGTCTAGTTCAGCCACAGCTGCTTCTGGGCCAGGATGTCTGAGAGATGCAGGGAGTGAGACTTGATCAGATAAAGGCCTCTTTTGCCTTAAAAGCTGGGGGAAGATTTGAAACAAATAATGCCAGTAAAGATATAAATCTAAAAGAAATCCAGCCAGGCTAAAGATTTCTTTGAGCAGGTCTTCAAAAATATTTGGAGATCAAGACTCTTGTGCTAACAGGGGATTAAAGAAAAAAATAGTGGTGAAGTGAAATCCCTGCAACTGAAATTCAGATGCTTTCCCTCCCGTGGGCACAAAACCAAAACCTTTCAAAGGCTCTTTGGTGAACAGTGAAGCCGCACAGGTGGTGGATTTGGATGTCCCTTAGCACACCTTGTGCGGCTGTACCTGCATCCGTGCACGTGGATGTCTTTCCAGCGATCCATCCACAATCTTTTCTTCATCTGTTTTGTCTCTAAATTATTCCAGATGACTCTTAACCAGTGTTTCTTGCGAATGGGCACATTCCCAGAAAAGACCTGTTGGAGTCCCCATCCCTGCAGGTGACACTCAATGCTCTGGGCTGGTTGACAAGGTGGTGATGGGTCAAAAGTTGGACTTGATCTTGGGGATCTTTTCCAAGACTTAGCTCCAGCTGCACTATCTGAGCATGGTCCCAGCACCAGGCAGGCTACTCCTCTATGCCTGGCATTTTGTAGCTGAAAATCAAAGAGAAAAATACTGGTTTTCTTCCCGAAGTCAGTCCTGGGGAGGGCAACCATCACAGAAACAGCAGTGGTGGAAACGTTCAGAGGTTGCTGCTGTTCTGGGTGTCTTTGTCATTCAGAGCTGCTCCCACTGCAGAGCTCTCTCCTCTCTGCCCGTGCCCGTTGAGCTGTTTGTCTAGAGCCTTAATGAGTTTCCTGTATCTTTTCAAAATGTAAATTGTAACCAATTTACAAGTCATTAGTTAAGAAGTCGGTCACTGCAGCCGTGCTTTAATTTCACCTGTCCGTTCCCGTGTTTCCATTAAACGCCATTTAATTACAATCCTATCTCGTTCTCGGGGCATCAGCTCCATTTGTAATAAATGTCCCTCAAAGTCTGTGACTCAGCTAACAACACACGAGCAGTGACCAAGACCTGGATGATCAGGACTTCCAGCACAAATTAACAAAGAACTGTTCTCCTGTCTCCAAAAATCCACCAGCACGAAGGGGAAAGAAAACCAGTGATGCCAGAACGGAATTTGGTTTCTTTGCTGCAGGTGAAGAAAAGGGGAGCAGTTGTGACCCAGCAGTACCTCCCTCAGATTGTCTCCAGGGACCACGGGGACTTGCAGCTGTAATGGCTTTGCTGCCTGAGGGGAGGTTTTTAGCTGTGAAAATCCACCTTTCCAGCCAACTCCCATAAATCCAGGGCGCTCCGTTGGATTGCAGACTCCGCTTATCGGGAGTGTTGCTCACCATTTCACATCCTGGTTTTGGCATGAGCAGCTTGAGGCAGGGGCTGCATTTCTCTTTCTGGATGCAGCACAGAAGAAAGTTTTATTTTGGCTTGGCTGGAGACTGAGCTGTGGGGTGCCTGTTGTCTTTGGGGCAAAGCCTCCCCTCTTCTAAAGGCTTTTTCCCACTGTTCTCAGCATCCCTTTACCTCTGCCTTCCCTCTGTGCCCATGAGCATGTGATGGAATTGGCCAGGGAATGGTTCCTGGCTTCTGATAACCTTTTTATTAGCAAAAGATGTGTTTGTGGCACAACAGCATTACTGGTGTAACCCAAGGGTGGCTGTTCATCTGCCTGCATTCATCTCCCTTCCCCACTTCTTCAGTGAGGCTGGACAAGCCCAGGTCCTCTTGCTCCCTGCCCTAGTGGTGCCAGACTTCTCCACACTTCCTGGGTCTGTCCATCTTTCAGTCTTGCAGATGAACAGCTTGGCCAGTTGTGGTCCTGCCTTGTAAGATCTAATTTCTCTTTTCAGCTTTGTAATTAAGATTATAGAGAGTGGAGAGCCTGACTCCCCTCAGAGGGGTGTGATGAAAGGATGAGAAGCAACAGGGATTTGCAGCAAGGGCAGTTCTGTGCTGAGAGGCAAGGAACAATGTTTTCACTGCGAGGATGGTGAAGTGCTGGACCATGAGCCCAGAGGGCTTGGGGGCATTGCTTCCCATGGAGGTGTCCCCCACTCGGCTGGACAAGGCACCGCCCAGCCTGAATTTTGATGCAATTCTGCAGATGCCCATGGAACAGAACAGATGGAACTGCATGTCCAAGCAGAGCTGAGTGTGGATGCAGCCTGCAGAGTCTCCTTATCTGTCTTTGAAATACCACTGCTCCGTTCAGCAGCTCCGCGCTGACAGCAGGCCAAGAGCTGCATCAGCGACCAGGAATACTGGCTTTTCTCCTCGGACTGCGTGGAGTACACAGATAACTCTGGGAGCAGCGAGGCTGCTTTCATCTTCCTGGAGCTAATCCAAACGGATCACGTTGCTGGGGGAAGTCGGGGGAGAGCAGGAGAAGACAGAGTATCTTTATTTAAAAATAAATTAAAGAAATCCTTAAAATCAAAGCGCTTAGCAGGGGTTCAGCAGGATCAGGAGGCACCAGTCCTTGCTGGTGCTGAATTTATTGCCTGTGTTAAATGTCTGGATTGAATTGCCTTGTCTTCCCAAAAATGGAGGTGCTGGGCAGTGTGGGAAAGGGAGCAGAGCCGTGTGTGCTGTCTCTGCTCTGTGGATAACTGAGGGAACATGGAATTGTGAGGACTGTCAGGCTGGATTAGGCTCAAGGCACAGGTAATCCAGTTCCTTGCTTTCTTCGATGACCAGCACAGCGGGTTTCCAGGAGTCATTTTAAAAGCTGTACAGAATGTTTCAGAGGCAAAATTGTTTATTTTGTTCCCCTTTCCCCCAAAATATTGCCCTGACTGCCATCCTTGCAGGGTCAGCTTTAAAAAATCAGGACGATTTCCAAGAGTCTCTGGAAGGCTTTGAGTTGCTGGTGGTGGTGTAGACCCACAGTGGATTGTAGGGACAAATAGTTGAGGTTGTCACAGCACCCTGGGCTGTGGGAACAACCTGGGGAAGGCAGCTGGGATCCCCCAGGGAAGTGGGAAAGTTCAGAACTGACACATGGGCTTTGCCAGAGGTACCAAGAGTCTTTTGCTGCCTCTGTGTATTTTATGTGTGCAGTGTGCTTCGAATCGTGAAAGCCTGGAACCTTCAGGTGCTGGACTTGAATGATTCTTGTGGGTCCTCTCCAACTCGGGATGTTCCATGGTATTCTAAAGGAAAGGGCAAAAGCAGCCAGGAAAACACTTGTGCAGGGGTCTCTTTCTGCAGGGATCTGTCTCCAGCAGAGGTCATGATGCTCAGAAATGATCTTTGCTCCGGGTTGTAGGTCCTAAAGTGGCTAACCCGGATCCTCAGGAGAGATTACTGGCTACAAAACCAGTAACCCCATGAACCAAGATTCCCTGGATTTCATCTGCCACTGGCCACCAAATCATAGAATCACAGACTGGTTTGGGTTGGAAGACACCTTAAAGATCATCTCATCGCACCCCCTGCGATGCAGGGACACCTTCCACTATCCCAGGTTTCTCCAAGCCCCGTCCAGCCTGGCCTTGGACACTTTCAGGGATCCGGGGGCAGCCACAGCTTCTCTGGGCAACCTGTGCCAGGGCATCACCACCTTCACAGTCAAGAATTAAATCATTCTAATCCATCTAAATCCATTCTCCACTCAGCCTGTGTTTGTCCTTGGGATTGCCCCCACCCAAGGAATTTAAAGGAATGCTTCCTGTAAGTCAAGAGGAGGGTGTGGATACTTTGTGAATATCATGGGACTCGGGGAAAGTGGATTCCAGCCAGAGCTCCCAGGGCTCCCATAGCCTTCTCCGTGCTCCTCAGGCACTTCCCATCCCGTTGCTGGGCATTATCCCAACTCTAAGCCGGGTGAAAAGTGGGGAGATGAGCTCAGCGTGGCTGCTGGAGGGTTTCCTGGATATTGATGAATACATCAGGAGGATGGGGATGGGGATGGGGACAGGGACAGGTATTGTCTTCAGTGCCATTGACACAGGGCTGGAGGATGAATCGATGGCCAAAGATGACTGCCCAGGTTACTTTGTCTTCTCTTTGATTTAAGCACTGTACAATTAGTCCAGAGCTTGAAAATTATGCTATTAAACATTGTGCTGTCCTTTTTAATGGATGGCTACTGGGAGAACTTACTGGAAGACTTCCAGTACTCCTGTTTCCATAGGAAGGGTGCGAAAGGACAAGGGCTGCCCAGGATCCCACCTATTCACCCCAAATCAGCGTCGCCTCTACTGCTGCATCCCTAACATTCGGCTGAGTGTTTGAAAGCCACGTGCCCTGTCCCACCTCCAAACCCTTCCAGTTCATCACTGTCCCTGTCACAGCAAGGGTTTCCTTTATTCCTGACCTAAATCTTCCTGCAGACAATGTAAGCCCAAAATCATCCCCATCCCATCATGAATATTCATCATATTCTGTAGCACATAACGAAGGTCGGTGTTCTTTAATAAGAGAGAAGAAAGGCACACAGGAGGTCCATTTAATAACAGAGGTGACTTGTACATAAAGCAGGGAGATGTTATAATTAATATCACAAGAGTGGGAATGTGCTAAGGAAAATCCTGGCAAGCAGAAGGAAGGGATACCGTGAAGTTTTAGCTTCAAGAAGTTAAAAAAAGCTTTGACTGAAGTTAATGGAAATTCTGCCCGCATAAGAAACACAGGTGGAAGGGAAAATCGGCTTATTTTAATCAAAGCAAGAGGGGGAAAAAAACCAACCCTAATTTAAATCAGTCCAAGTGATTGCAGGCTTAATTCTCTCCCCTTATTAGACTCTTCAATCCTAACCCTACAGTCCTGAGAGATCTCCTTACTGGAGGCACAGGAATTTGATTTGTATGCACACTGACCTCAAAGTGATGGAGTGAATCCATCCTCTGTCGGTGGGGCGGATTCCCAATTAAATCTGCTGGGAAAGATGATTACATGACCCCATCCTTTTCTGGAAGTGGGATGGGTGGGGAGGTTCCCCTCTCTCAGTGCTCCCAGGTCTGAGGAGCTGGATAATTGCTACGGATGGAAAAAGGAGGAGGAGGGTGCTTTGCTCCTGTTCTGAGCTGGAGAGAAAGGAAGGATGCAGCATCTGTCCATGAGCAAAGGCTGGGAGAACTGGGATTGTTCAGCCTGGAGAAGAGAAGGCTTTGGGGTGACCTAATTGCAGCCTTCCAGTACCTGAAGGGGCCCCAAGAGAGCTGGAGAGGGGCTTTGGACAAGGGATAGAGTGACTGGAAAAGGGGAAATGGCTTCAATGGAAACAGAGTAGGTTTAGATTGGATATTAAGAAGAAACTCTTTCTTGTGAGGGTGGTGAGGCCCTGGCACAGGTTTTCCAGAGAAGCTGTGGCTGCCCCTGGATCCCTGGAAGTTTCCAAGGCCAGGTTGGACAGGGCTTAGAAAAACCTGGGATAGTGGAAGGTGTCCCTGCTCATGGCAGGGGTTGGAACAAGATGGGCTTCAAGGTCCCTTCCAACCCAAGCCATTCCATGATTCTGTGATGGAAGTTAAAAAGGAGGGTGGGGAAAATCAGTCAGGACACATTTACTTTGTTTAAAAAAAAAAATTCCCAAAACATCATAATTAAAACAAAAAAACCCTAAACCTCACAGCTTTAGTTTTCTTTTCCTCCCTCCTGCAATTTTTATCTGCTCCAAAAAAAAGAGAGGAGCAAGGAAAAGGATGCCAGGTAGGTGTTACTTTAGAAAGCCCTGATAAAAACCCGTGATTTACCTTGGTCTTAATGGGGTTCAGCCAAAATTCCTACCAGGACATAAATGTGAACTCATTCCTTTCCTTCTCATTTCGCTTTTTTCCATCTCAGAAATGACACAGGCGGAGAGGTTGGAAGCAGCCAATTCCCATGAATAAGTGGAGGAGAGACCCCATTTCATCCTGGCAGTCATTCTGGAAACGGGGCCAATTCATTAGGCAGAGATCTCCTCATCCCTGAGCAGAACAGCCTGTTCTGCCTGCCCCGAGTGCCTTCTGCTCTCCCAGCATCCGCAGAGGTTGCTGCTTGGAGAGGGGCAGCCTTGGAATCCTACCCTGAGATATTTATATGGATTTGTATGAGGGGAAAAAAAAAATAAAAGGCTGGGATTTTTTTGCAAAGTTTTTTATTTTTCACCCCTGCCATCCACCTTCTTCCCCATCCACAGAAAGCATCCAGTCCTGGGGGATTCATCCAAAAAGAATGGTGTGTTTTGCAGTTATATTGTTTTTTCCTTTGTTGATTTGTTTTGGGGTTTTTTTTAGGGATTGCTTTTCAACAGAAAAGCAAAACTAGCCCTGAGAAGAAAGACCATTTTACCTCCCCTCATCCCTGTCCCTTTGCAGCCTCGGGCTGGGCTCTGTGCTGCCAGCCCCAGCCCTGCCGTGTCCCCGTGCCAGCAGGGGTACCCAGCCAAGAAGGACCCGGCAAACCGGGCTTGGAGACTCCCCCAGGGACGGATTTTGCTGCCATCCCGTGGTCACTGCCCTTGGAAGCCACTGGACCGGTCTCAAGGCAGGGCCCTGATGGGCTCCATCGGTCTGGCAGTGACCTCCCCAAAATAGGAGCTGGACAAACTCCCACCGAGCCAGCAGGGAGGGGTGAAAGCCAAGAGACAGGGACAGGGATTTCTCCTCCAGTCTCCTTCTGAAACACAAGGACAGGATGTGTAGGGGCAGGTGCTGAAAAGGTGCTTTAATCACCTTTAGCCTTGAGAATGCCCTTGGGATCCTATTTTCATCTGTAGGTAGACCCAAATTTTTAAAGGATCGTAGACCCATGGAATCTCCTGAGATGGAAGGGACCCACAAGGATCACCAACTCCTGGCCCTGCACAGGACATCCCTGCAATCCCACCCTGTGCCTGAGAGCGTTGTCCTTCCAGGATCCTGTCAGTGATGGAGTTGTGCTCATCCGTTTCTCCCATGGCACTCTCAAGTCACTTAACCTTTCCTGACTTTTCCTTGTGCCTGCAGAGAGAACAAACATCCTGGGTTTAGTTTTATCCCTTCCCAATGAGAAACACACTGAGGGGCTGGAGCATGTCCAGAGAAGGGAACGGAGCTGGGAAGGGTCTGGAGCACCAGGAGTGTCTGAGGGAGCTGGGAAAGGGGCTCAGCCTGGAGCAAAGGAGGCTCAGGAGGGACCTTGTGGCTCTGCACAACTCCCTGACAGGAGGGGGCAGCTGGGGGGGGTCGGGCTCTGCTCCCAAGGAACAGGGACAGGAGGAGAGGGAATGGCCTCAAAACCTCAAGGGGAGGTTTAGGCTGGATATTTGGGAAAATTTCTTCATGGAAAGGGTTGTCAAGGAAGAGCTGCCCAGGGCAGTGTTGGAGCCACCATCCCTGGAGGGATTTAGAAGCCGCGTGGATGTGGCACCTGGGGACATGGTCAGTGGTGGCCTTGGCAGTGCTGGGGGAGTGGTTGGTTTCGTTGATCTTAGAGGGCTTTTCCAACCCAAATGATTCTTGGATTCTGTGTTTCTGGGATTTTGTGGTTCTGAGATTCCGTGGTTCAGTGGTTCTGTCTGTCTGCCCACGCTGGTGGGACCCGTTCCTTTAATGCATCAGGTCTTTGGTGTGAACCAAGCTGAACCTTTCTCCCCAACACAGTCTGGATCAGAGGGAGGCAAAAAATGTACCAGGACCTGGAGGAGAGCAGCCACTGCTGCCTCCTCGCTCGTGGGGTGACTTAAGCAGCTCCATGATTTTGGTCCAGGTCCCTTAAATGAGTCCTGGACTGGATCCCAGCAGGGACCAGGAGCTCTCACACCCAGCAGCCCTGTGCAACCCACACCGAGTGAGGGACTTCTGGGTTCTAACTATCAGTGGTCTATCCAAGGCTTCTTCTTTTCATCGAGTCTGGGTGACCCTTCCTCATACATTTCAACCCCCTGAACCCCTAAATCAGGCTCAAACATCCCAGGGGTTCTGATTCCCTGGCCCCAGCACTGCCACTGAAGTGTCTGGGCAATCATTTTCCAGTCAGTGCTTGAGTGGCTGCTGTGGATTTAGTGTGTCAGAGCAGAGACTCCACAAAAAGCAACATTTCCTGCATGCAGCACCATATTTCAGTATTGAGGATAATTCTGTATTCCCATCTGCTTTATTTTAAGCAGCTCCAGGGATGGAAAGAGCCACCTTAAGAAAATACAGCCAGCGCTATCCTGCTCCAGCCGCCCACGGGCTGACAGATTAAATCTCGTTTTCTTGTGCCAGAGTCTTGCTCACTTGTTTGTCATTAGCTGGAGTTTTGTTAGGCCGTGTTAAAAAACAAAATCAGCAAAACAAAACTTTGTTACTTTTTTTTTTTTTTAATAAAAATAGAAGCTATGTCAGGGATGGAGGAAAGAGCAGGCACACTCTTGGAGGGCAGCAGAGCAGCAGTGATCTGGTCCTGCCAAGTATATGTGGATGGGAAGCTCTGGAAGACTGACAGGAGGAACTTCTGGCTGTTCCTCACCTTGGATACTCACCCTTCCCCACAGCCGGGCTCCAGGGCTTGCATGACCACCTCCACTTCTAATGGCATTTTTAAAAAATTCTTCCCAAAATTTGCTGTTATCTTTGGAGTTCTCTTATCATGCACATCTTCTTCCACCCACGCTGGACACCAGAACAACGATATCACAGTGAATTACATCCTTCTCCATTCCAATTCAAGTGGAAGAAATCCTGTGAAGAGCTGAGCAGACACATTTTGCCACCCTGCATCAGCTTTCCGTGCTGGATTCACATCTCCCTTTCTTCTTCCTTTTTCTCCTCCCTTTCTGTTTTTTTTTTTCTTCTTGCTGCACATCCTTATCCAGAGAATAAATCAGGTGGACTGAACTTCATTACTTGGGAAGCCATCGCTTCCCAGTCTACGGAATCACAGAATCCTGGAATGGTTTGGGTTGGAGAGAATCTTAAAGACCATCCAGTTCCAACCCCCTGCTATGGGCAGGGACACCTTGCACTATCCCAGGGTGCTCCAAGCCCCGTCCAGCCTGGCCTGGGACACTTCCAGGGATCCAGGGGCAGCCACAGCTTCTCTGGGCACCCTGTGCCAGGGCCCCACCACCGTCACAGGGAAAAATGTATTCCCAATATCCAAACTAAACCCACCTATTTTCAGTGTGAAATACCAACTTTTCATAACCTCACTGTTTGCTGCAGAGCTGCTTTTGACAGTTCCAAAAATACTCAGGCCAGAAGAGCCCAAATGTTCCTGTAGCTCATGCAAACCAGCCTGGACCTGATCCTCTGGGATCTGTGAGGTCATCTGAGTGGTGGAGTGCCCATGGGAAGTGCAGCTGTGTCCCAAAACCCAGCCAGTGTCCCCTCTGTGGCTGCAGGAGAGGTGACAAACTAGTAGAGAAAAGGTGAAGGTCTAAGGAGGATCCAAATTGTGTCTACAACCCCTAAAGCAGGGTTTTGGAGAAGATGGACTCTTGGAAGTGTGCAGGGAAAGACGGGAGTTGACAAATCCAGTGAGATGCAAGAGAAAAGTTTCTGCTGTGAGGGTGGTCAAACATAGGAAAAGAGTGATAAAAGAGGAGTGGATTCTCCATCCTTGGAGATATTCGAAATTCTGCTGGACATAACCAAGGGCAATAAATCGCTGTTAGAAGAGGACTCATCTTTGATCGAAAAGCTGAACAGGAGACATCCAAAACCGTCCTCCCACCTCGGTTATTCTGCAGGATTGACACGTGGAACAGATGGCGGCACGTGGAATTATTCACATCAAATTCCTTGCAAAGCAAGACAGGGAAAGGGTTGTCCAGCACTGGAACAGGCTGCCCAAGGCAGCGGTGGAGGCACCATCCCTGGAAGTGTTCCAAAAACACGTGGATGTGGCACTTGAGGATGTGGATTGGTGGTGGAGGTGGTGGTGGTGCTGGGGTGACTTGGTGATCTTAGAGATCTTTACCAGCCTTAATGGTTGTGTCATTCTGTGCCTCCATGGTGAGTTTTCCCACCCAAATCTAGGCCTGGGTGACCTTCTCAGGGGCATGGGGTGAATTTGTGGCAGGGCTGGCCATGGAATCTAGGCGTCTGAATTCCAGAGGGCTGAAATTCCACCCAGATGTGCTGTAGGATAGACAATTTAGATCAAAAGCAGGGCCGGTTTTAAGACCATATAACTGCCTGAGGTACATAAACCTCTGTGGCACAATTTTAAAATCATCCTTTTTTACTAAAGGGAAACCAAAATCCACAAGTAAAATCAACTTTTCCTTTTCTCACCCCTCCCAAAGAAACCTCACCAAAGTGATAGCGAACAACCCGCACAGAATTTAAGAGGGAGAGCCGCACTTCTCTCTGGGTTTGTGGGTAATACATGAGAGCAAATAGCTTGGAGGACCTGGGAGAGTTACGCTTTTATCGCCAGGAATGAAAGGGAAAAGGGACAAACGCTGCCTCTGGATAGACTCAAGCGTGGAGCATCTTGTTCTGTCTTCACGGCCCACTGCGGTGTCGTTACATCGACTCAAATGAATTGCCCAACGATCAGGACGTGCCTTCTATCGACCTCCGGGGACCGAAGGCAATGAAAGCTCCAGTGCTTGAATCGGGCTGGAATGAGAAGATTGATGTTTTTGGGAAGACTTGCTGACTGCAGCTTGGACCACTCTGCCAGGAGCTGGCTTTAAGGGCTGGGCTTTGCCGGGGCTGCTCCTCTCCAAGTGGTTTTCCCATGGAGAGGCTTTGCTGGGAGCAGACGTCTTCCAGCATCCTCCTGCTGTTGGCTGGAGCAGTTCCACTTGAAATAACCTCCCTGGCCGTGCTGGTGGGTGAAGAGAGATTTTTTTCATGCGTAAGAATGCTGGAGGAAACTGCCAGAAAACAGCTTTGATTTTTTAATTTTTAATTTGTTTCCTTTAAAAAAATATTTTTATATTTTTTGTGAATGCAGACTTGTGGTTCCAGTTATACCAACAGTAAATCCTTGACTTTATGTACAGAATAGCATCATTTAGGTTGGAAGAGTTGATTGAGCCCAAGCATTAACCCAGCACTGCCAAAGCCACCACTTAAACACATCTCTAGGTATAAAAATAAGGGGTGTTTCCACTTTGCCCATATAAAGTATTTTTAGTGCAATTCCGTTAAATCTGTGTCTGCAGTGATTTCACCTGATTTGCACCTTTTTCTATTGCCAGAAGTGTTTTTTTCCCACCCTGTCCCAGGCTGTTGTGCCATATGGGTGCGTGGCCGTGGCTCCCACACCAAGGGTGGGCACATCCCAGCTGCAGCCAAGCTGGATGTCCCAAACCTCCCCAAAGCCATGCAGCCACCACAGCTGGGATGTTCATCCCACCTGGAAAAGGCTCTGGACAACCAGCTCTGACCTTCAAGTTGACCTAAAGGTTTGGACTAAAGACCTCAGGGGTCCCTCCCAAACTCAGTCCTTCAACAGTTTTTGGAGATGACCTTGGAAGTGGCAAGGACACCACTGAGTCAAGGATATGAAGGAAAAAACCCCACACAGACTTGCATTTAAATCCCTTTTGAACTTCTCCAAGATCAGCCAGAAGCTCTGATTTGATTTGATTTGATTTTACTTCTTTTTTTTCCTCACTTTACAGCCTTGACTTGAACTGAACTAAAACCCGTGGAACTGTTAATTGAAAACTGAGTGTCAACAGCAGTTCAGCGCAGAAAGAGTTTCAATTAAAAGCAATCTCTTCTTGCCATCCAAAGTAATATTTTCCCTCCTGGCTAAATTTTAAGTGAAGCACAAAGTGGTTGCTTGTCAATGCTTTAATGGGATCTGAGCTATTGTGTGGGAAAACTTCCTTTCACTCAGAGGCCAAGGAGCTTTTCATTTTTCGGGGCTGAAAGCAGAGGAATGGGGTTTTTTTGGTGTGATGTGGCTGATTTGCTCTTTTCTTCTGGGCTGTGTGGGTGAGGAGTGAGGTGTGATGAAGAACACTATCCAAAAATCAGGGCTGGGTGGGGTGGGAGTCAGCATTTCTCACTCCATGCCCCTCCTGGACCTCCATCCACTCCTCTCCAGGCTGGTGCTCAGCTTGGCTCTGGTATTTATCCAGGATGAGTGGGGATAACATGGCCAGAAGATCCCCAGGTGCCCTCAGGAAGCTTCAGCTGGGTTTTTGGCCAGTTGATGCTGCCTGACCCACGTGTGTGGGACACCCAAGAACGTGAATTCTGTCGGGTTCCAGAGGAGGGGAGCAGAGGAGAAAGAGTTGCTGAGAGGGTGCTGAGAGATGTAAGAGGGGAGCTGGGTCTGGGGGTGTGGGGAAGGCACCATCAAACCTGGTGCCATCTCCTGGGAAAGGGGGCTTCTTTCAGCAGGTTTGGATCACTTTCCCTGATGCAGTCCAGGATGGAGACCATGTGAGAGTAACCTGCATTCAGGATGAGAAGAAACAGCCTCAAGCTGTGCCAGGGCAGGTTTAAGTTGGATATTAGGGAAAAATTCTTTGCAGAAATCGTTGTCCAGCCCTGGCACAGTCTTCCCAGGGCAGTGGTGTAGCAGGGTCTATAACTAAATCATCCTCACAGCTTCCAAAGATCTGGCCTTGCATCCTGCTCCCTCCAGAGCCAGCCTGGGTGGCCTTGCATCAATCCCTGCTCCTCGTGGTCCCCAGACACAGCGAGGATGTAGCAGGGTGTCACCTTCCCGGCTCAGTGTGAAAGCCTCTAATGAAGCATGTGGGTGAATAAGAGCATTCTCGGATTTATTTTCCTGAAAAGGCATGTAAAACACCCTAAAAGGAAGTGGTGAAAAGTGACAGCTGATGAATAAACTGCTCCTCATCACCAGGAAATGGAGAAAACGCTCTGCCTGCTGTTTTAGGGCTTCCACATAAAAAGCATTTGGGAGAAGGTTGTGGGGGCTGCGTCTCTGTGAGGCGTTCAGAAACAGGAGATCATTTTGGGAACAAACCCACTGAACACTTCTTTGTGCACCAGCTCCACTCCCTGCTCTGTTTTCTGATCACTAAAACGCTCCTTAACATGAAATTAAGGATGTGAGGTTCATATCAGTGCTGCTCCGAGGCGAGCAGAAGGGATGTGAAGGCACTCTCAGTTGTGTTAGGACCTCCTTTTCCATGCTTTAACTAATTCTGTTTAACCATTAACAGGGACATGGGGCTGCTGATGGCTCCTGCAAGTCCTGGGGCTGAGCTCCCAGGGGGGAACAGATCAAGGCTGAGGAGCCTCCAGCCCCACATCCCATCCTCCCTCCATCTCCAGCCAGGTTTTGTTCCGTGTGCTCGGTGTGGCCGCTCTGCTCTGTGTTTTCTGGGCACATGTGCTCAGCATGCTCAGATCTGCTGTGGCTCTGGGCTTCCAGACTTGTGTTTGTGTGGGGACAACCCCAAACACGGGGAATAGCCAGGGTTTGTGCGGCCACACCAGCCCTGGGAGCACCAGTGCTGGCTGAAAGAGCTGCTTGTCATTGTGGGAGCCCTTCTGGGGTGCTGGAGGACGTCAGAACTGCTGTGCTGTAAACGTGTGATCTGGTAATTTTTTATCCCTTTTCAGTGACAGGAAATCGCTTGGGACTGGGAAGATGTGGGAGCTGGAGCTGAAGCTTGTACCCAGGGCTCAGTCCTGTTGCATTTTGTTGTGCAGAGTGAAGGAATTTCTAATACTGGGGAAATGTGGCAGCAAGCGTTATTATCTGGCACTTCTAACTATTTATCTATCTATCTATCTATCTATCTATCTATCTATCTATCTATCTATCTATATTTTATTTATTTATTCAAATCTATTAACCCTTTCAGAAGCAAGTGGGAGCAGCATTTCCCATCTCCCTCTGTTTGCTCATCTCTAAAATGGGGAGGTGGCACCAACAGCTTCCCTCACAGCTCTTGAGATCCTGCGGAGGATGGGTTACCTCCAGAATCCCCCCCTTTTCTGAGCTGGTCTCTGCTGTAGTTTTATGTTTGGATTCTTTTTCTCCTTCTTTACTTCAAAGGTGTTGAGGAGATGAGCCAGGCATAACCGACTGAGATTTATCTCTGCGTGCATTCAGCAACACCCATAAATCACTCCCGAGGTAGGTAAAGCATTAAGAACAGGATCATTTCCATTTTATTTTGCTACAAAGCCTCCTGGAAGAGTCGTGGCAGGTTGCCTTTGTGCTGAAAGACACAGTGAAGTTGATAAAGAAATTCCACGAAGAGCTGATGTCAA
Organism: Oriolus oriolus; assembly: GCA_013400235.1. NCBI lineage: Eukaryota > Metazoa > Chordata > Aves > Passeriformes > Corvidae > Oriolus > Oriolus oriolus. The sequence continues at coordinate 166,275 of VXBT01007656.1, forward strand.
GAGAAAATCTTTGCGAGACAGATGGGGCTTGGAGTGCTGAATGTAGATAAATGATACCAGCAAAGTTCAAAAGCAGCCTCAACAGTTGCTGCTTGTCCTGTGGCTCGTAAAGAGGATGGTGATTGCTGTGGATGGTACCCCTGAGTCGTGTTTGTCATGGCAGAGCTCGGGCTGGTGTTTGGCACATTGGTGTGGGCAGGAAATGATGGGGAGCTGGGCAGCCGTCCCCTGGCCCTTGGTGCTGATCTCACCTGAGCCCCTCTGTGGGCAGGATTTGCAGGGCTCTGCCTGTAAATCATGGCAGATATTTCTGCCTGTTGTTCTGGGCAAGAGTCAGCAGGTTTATGTCCATCTGTCCAGTATTACCCTGGTATGATCCATCGAGCTTGTTCAGACACCAGTCTAGGAGCAGCGTGGCACAGGAGGGAAACAGACCTTGTGCAGCAGACTTGGGCTTTCCAGGCCTTTGAATTTGCACAGAGCAAAGGATTCTCGCTGCCAAAGCAGGCAGAAAATTCCCTCCATTCCCAGTAACTTCCCATCAACTTGCAGCACCCAGGTCACACTGGTTTGCAAACAGGTTTGTTAACCAAAGGATGTGGGAGACCTTCCCCTATGAAATCCTTGCTAAATGTCCCTGGAAGTGTCCAAGGCCAGGTCACACAGGGCTTGGAGCAACTTGGGATAGTGGAAGGTGTCCCTGCCCGTGGCAGGGGGTGCAACCGGGTGGTCTTTAATGTCTCTTCCAACCCAAACCATTCCATGATTCTATGTGTGTAAAATTAAATTAAAATAGCACAACACTTGTTCAGGGGGAAAAAAGCCAACAGCCAACCCAAACCCTCTCATTTTTATGTTTTTCAGGATTCTCACTTCCTTACAACCTTGGCAGGGCAGCAAGATATGATCCAGCTGATGATTCACAGCTCTGTGGTGCTCCCAGCACAGCAGTTCTGTCACAGGACAAGGCCACAGAGGTGTCACAAAATCAGTGACTCCTCTGACTGAGCTGCTGTTGGTCCTTCCAATACCTAAAGGGACTCCAGGAGAGCTGGAGAGGGACTTTGGGCAAGGACATGGAGTGACAGGACAGGGGGAATGGCTTCACACTGACAGAGGGAAGATCTAGATTAGATACTGGGAAGAAAAAATAAAATTGGTGTCTAAGTCCAATTCATCTTCTGGAGGCACCCTGTGACCTGCTTTGAGCAAAGCTACTCACCAGCCTTCCTTGGGGACATTCAGGAGCCCAGGGGACAGGACAAGAAATGGGCTGAGAGAGCTCTGCTGTGACAGCTCCAGTGAGTGACCACAGTGGCGTGTCCTGGGAAAGGCTGCTTGTCACTGCCCCAAACTTCACAGCTCTTACATGGTCCTGAAGCCACCCACTGTGGGCTGCTGTCCAGCATGGGTTTAGAGGGGGGACCTTTGCTTGCACAGGGGAGGTTTAGGCTGGATATTAGAAGAATTTCTTCACTGGAGAGGTGCAGGCTGTCCAGGGCAGTGGTGGTGGAGTCACCGTCTCTGGAGGGATTTAAAAGATGTGTGGGTGTGGCACTTGGGGACATGGTTTAACGGTGGCATTGGCAGTGCTGATTGGACTGGATGATCTCAGAGGGCTTTTCCAGCCTAAATGATTCTCTGATTCTGTTGTCTGGACTCACCTCTGGTGGATCAGCTCTTGCCGGAGGTGTGCAGAGCTCACAACAGCCCTGCCCATCTCCTGGCTCTGAGCATGCACACAAGAGAGACCAAACGTGGTCAGCCTCTCCCAGGAAACTCCCCAGCCAATATCCCAGGCAACTTTCAGCCCCGTTTTATTTTAGGCATTCGTGAGCCTTTCAGTCATAGTGATATGCCATCAAATTTTGATGTCTAACGAAGGAACAATCATCTCTTCACTTCCCTTTTAGAGCAGCTGAGGCTTTCAGTAACATTATCCTGCCGTGTTTTGACATCTGGCTTGTCAGCAAGAACATTATCTACCCCAATATGTTTTTTCCATGAGCAAAACTTTGACATCAGTTCCCTGGCAGGCTGGAGAGATCCTGCTGCGTGCAACACCTCCCGCTCCCCGATAGTAAACACGCTCCCAGACACAGGGCTTGGAGCCCCTGTGCCATTCCCAGACCAGCTGAGATGTGAAATCTTGCACCAAGTGACCGCCCTTGGACTGTGCCGTGAATCCCAGGAACCTTGGTGGTCCCTCTTTGGTGCAGGCTCTGGGGACGAGGTGATTTCTTTCAGCGTCGCCACCACCCTCATCACCAGTGTGGGGTCTCACCAACGTTGAGACGCCCGCACCACTGTCCCCAGTGCAGGGGTGTGGTTTGGTGGCCTGATCATTGTGCCAGAAGCCACCTGAGGTGCCCTCAGGACTATGGGAGGCTGTCAGGTGTGACACGGGTGGGAAAGGTGAGTTTTCCAGCTCTGATCGCACATCCAGGCCCAGGTGCCATCTCCAAGCCTTGCTGTCGATTTTCAATCAGTGATTTTCAGCCTCTGTGGATGCAGGTGTGTCCCTGGGATGTTTCCCACCCTGGGATAGACCACCAGAAGAAGACCAGCTTGCTGATCACTTGTCTTTCCACCTTCTTTTCCACAGAATTGTTCAGGAACGGTGTGTACCACCTCGACACCTTCCCACCTTGCCGTCGTCCTGCCACGGTGGCATTTCTGGGACTCGCAGCCATCTGCCTCCCCCCCGGCAGCAGCACTGCTGCCAGGAAGGATTTAACATCTCCAGTGACTTCCATGGACTCCCAGAGCACTCCTGGCCCCCTTCCACCCCTCTCTGCACCTTGGGCCAAGTGCAGCTGAGTTGGCATCTTTGGTCCATTGCCACTTTATCCTGGAAGGCCTCGGCAGAGCTGGGGTTTGCCAAGAACAGGGATCTCAGGAGCGTCTCTGCCAAGCCCAGATGGCACTTCTGCTTCCCTTCTCCTTCAGGCTCCTCTCCGTGCCCTGGCCAGCACACAGGGTGGGCGTCTCCAAATCCCAGTTTGAAGATTGCTGGGGATTCAGGATAAACCTCCACATCTTTCTGCCCAAAGGCCAGCAGGGGTTAGAGCTGTGCTCAGTCCTGTCCCACGGCAATCCTGTCCCCTTTCCCATCAGTGTGGACATTTCCCCTATGTCTGATTGCTGGGGGAAGCCCTTTCCCACTTGGGAGTGTAGATACTTTGGGGAGAATTTCAGGGCCATCTCTCATAGAATCCCAGAGTGGTTTGGGTTGGAAGGGACATTCAATGCCATCCAGTGACCTGAGTTTAAGGATGATGAGGCCCTGGCACAGGGTGCCCAGAGAAGCTGTGGCTGCCCCTGGATCCCTGGAAGTGTCCAAGGCCAGGCTGGACGAGGCTCGGAGCAACCTGGTGATGCCATGATGATTTTTTTGCTTTTTCTTTCATACCCCTTTTATACACTCTCTTATACAGCTTTTATGTATTCACAGTGCTTTTAGCCCACACAGTTACAATTCTTTAAGTCTGATCACTTCCCTCAGACCCAATGTTCCATTAAGCCAAGAGCCCAAACACCCTGGAAACCCCAGACCCCGAGGGCCTCTCCAGAACACATTCTGTAAACAAAGCCAGGCCCAGCCAGGGGAAGGTTCCTCGCTGAGGGGTCTTGCTGGAGTCCCTCCCTGGGCAATCTTTGATAGATGTGCTAATTAGCAAGGCCTATAATTGCACACACATCACATCGTGGGGGGNAGACCAGGAAAAGGCATCACTGGGATAGTGGAAGGTGTCCCTGCCCATGGCAGGGGTTGGACTAGTTGGTCTCTAAGGTCCCTTCCTACCAAAACCATTCCATGATTCCAAGACACCTGTTGGGAAGGAGGACATGTGGGGCCAGCTGTGTGTCCCACCCCTGTGTCTCGTTGCCCTCCAGCATTCCCAGCCAGGGATATTTTGTTCTGTCTGAAGCTTCTCCCACTCACCAGCCCGGAGTGTTTCCTCCTCCTAACGAGATGTGAAGGCAGGCAGGCCCTTTGCTGGTGCACACAGCTATTTTTGGCTGCAGGAGGACTGACTGTAGCTCCTTCTAATTGCATAAGCATTTGTGTAATTCGTTGGCACTGGGTTTCCTCGCTGGGAGCCCGGGCATACGGAATGCAAAAGGACTTGTGCGTTTCCTCTCCATCCTTTCTTTCCTCTCCAGCGACTGTTCCGCAGGCGATGGGTTTAGTGCCAGGTCAAATCCCCTCTGCTGGCAGGAAGCGCTCTGTTTCATCCCTTTCCCAGTTTCTTGAGGAGTTCAGGGCAAACCCGGGAGGATCTGAGAAAGTATTTCCTCCCACAGACTGCGGAGCACATGCCTGGGAGCGGCGGATCGGGAGCTGGAAGCCAAGCAGCCAAACAAACTCCCAGGGAAGAGCTTCTGAAATGGCACGGGTGGGTTTGGTGCTGGGAGTGACTCACGCACCCGAAGCTTTGGGATCTCCAAACAACGCTGAAAAGCAAACCTGTGGCCACCCCTCCTTCCTTGGTGGCACAGGCTGGGGACACGTGGTACCCATGGATGCAGAGGAAGGGTGGTTTGGGGACACCCAGTTTTGTGGCCTTTTAACACTTAAAGGGGGCTCCTGAGAAAGATGGGGACAGACCTTTAGTTGGGTCTGTAGCGATAGGATGAGGGCTGATGGTTTTAAACTGAAAAAAGGAGAGATTCAGATGAGATATTAGGGTGGAATTTTTTACAGTGAGGATGTTAAAACATTGGTGCAAGTTGCCCAGAGAAGTTCCAGTCTCTGGGAACATTCCAGGCCGGGTTGGTTGAGGCTTGGAGTAACCTGGGTTGGTGGAAGGTGTCCCTGCCCACGGCATGGGGGTGGAACAAGATGAGTTTTAAAGTCTCTTCCAACCCAAACCATTCCATGACTCTATGATTTTATGATTCTGTGACTCTGTGACTGCTGGAGAGGCTTTTGAGGAGGAAAATGCAAATCTTCCCCTGGGGAACATGAGAAACATGAATGCTCTTCACAAGCTGGCTCACGATGATCATCCCCTGTGAGCGGTGATGCCTGGAAGGGCTCTTATCTCCTTACGATCATCCCTTTGCTGGATATTTTCACTCCATTCCATGCAAAACTGGTCAACAGGTGGCGGAGATCAAAGCAGAGGAGAGGGGAGTGACACAGACAGCTCTCCTTGCCTTAGGAACCTGGAAAAGAAAGATTAAATGATAATAGAGCAGGGATTAGCGATGATTAGCGCTGCTTGTCAGCACCCAGCAGGAGAGCACCCAGCCTGCATCCTTCGAGAGGCTCGTGTGGGCTGGAGGCACGCCTGGAGCTAAAACGAGCTCTGCAGCTGCTGCCACAGGGATATTTTGGGTGACGAGTGGAGACCGGCTGTGAGTGCAGCGAGATGCGGCGTTTTCATTAACGCGGGGGCTCCGCTGCCTCCCCTTCCCTCCTCACCTGTGCCCGGGATGCGGTGGCGGCAAAGCCAAGGTTAACAAAAGCTCGGGTTTAACACCTCCAAAGTGATGGGATTGCCTGAAACAATCCACAACAGACTTAAATCTGAAACAGGGCTTTGGGTAGGCTTTGGGATGGAGCTGAGACAAAATCCACGCAAGCGCTGACTTGCTTCACGACAAAAGAGTTTGAAGTGTTCACTTTGCTTTGAAAAATAAAAGTTTTCCAAATCCCAGAGCTTTGTATTTTTAGGCATCTGAAGCAAATAATTGCTGTGGAAGAGGAGACTTGCTGGCTTCGTGACAGGGATAAAAAATACCTGCCTCTCCTGCCAGCTGCCTCCTTCTAACAGTGCTCCATGTTGTGCTGGGGGACCTGAGCCTCCTCTGAAAGATTCTCATCAGTGGTGTAATTACACCTGGATCATGGTCATTTGTGTCCCTGGTTTTTCCCACTTGAAACCTTAATGTCTATTTTAATTTTTAGAGTTTTAATTTAATGTTGATTTTAAAAGTCCGCTTGAAATTTTTGACATTTAGTTTTCAAATGCTCGCACTGCTGCTGGAAACACCCTCCAAAGCTGGAGGGTGGCTCCACGTTCCTGGAATAAAAGGATATTTGTTAATTGCAGGCTCCACACTTGGAGGTGAAAAGGTTCCTCTGAACTTGCCAGGCACCAGAACACAGCAGCTGTGTAAATATCTAGGAAGAGGACTTGCAGGGAATTGCATCTTTAACCTTTTTGCCATCCCTGGGGTGGCTTCATCCTCCAGCTGGGAGATCTTGAGTCCTTTAGTGGCTGCAGTGCTTGAGCCGTGAGCTTTTGTCCTCTCCACTGGGATTCTGGTGATTTCCCCTTGGAGTTTGCTGAGGTGAGAGCAGAGGAGCTGGGTGAGGTTGAGCCCAGAGGAGCTGGCTGTGCCTCGGTGTGGTGTCCTACGCAACAGCTCCTCACCTCCGCTGAAAATGTTGCTTTCTTCCAACTGTTTCTGCCTGTTGCTGGAGACAAGCAGATGGGAATGTGTCTCCCTGCGTGGTGTTTCTCCCTTCCCTGCTCCCTGGACTCATGGATCTTGCCAGACAGCAGGTGCTGGATGCTGAAAGCAGCCACGGGTACAAGAAAACAAGCTCTGGACACGCACTGGCATTATCTCAAATGTTTACCATGGACCTGTCCTGTCTTGAAGTCAGCCTGAGTTTAAACTGAGAGAGAATGGGTTGGATGGGATATTGGGAAGGAATTGATCCCTGTGAGGGTGGGGAGGCCCTGGCACAGGGTGCCCAGAGAAGCTGTGGCTGCCCCTGGATCTCTGGAAGTGTCCAAGGCCAGGTTGGATGGGGCTTGGAGCCACCTGGGCTGATGGAAGGTGTCCTTGCCCAAGGAGAGGAGGCTTGGGACTGGCATGTCTTGAGGGTCCTTTCCAGCCCAAACCGTTCTGGAACTCTGTGATTTTATTTTGATCACTACCTTGGCCCTGCCTCCACCCATCTCACGTCCTGCAGCTCATCCCAAAGCTCCCCAGCTTCTCTTTCTTATCTGACAGGAGTTAGATTTTCCTGGAATGGGTTTTCAGGAAGCTCACCTCGCGCTGCTGTGGGAGGCAGGAACAGCAGATGCTCAGGTAAGAGCAAAATCCAGGAGCAGGGAACTGCAGGGATCCCTGCTGCCTGTTTTCCCGTGCCTGCAGCCTGGCTGCAGGGGGATTGGTCCCTTCCCTTTGGCAGTTCGATCCTTTGACTCTGGCTACCCCAGATTCCCTTGGGATGAGCAAAGCATCGTGCTCTCAGGATAGTTTTCAGACAGCAGCAGTGTTAAAAGCCAGGTTTACCTGTCCAGAGGTGTCAGGGGGATGTTGAGACACAAACTCAGCTTAGCTGAGGGGGGGGCTTAAAACTCCAGCTGAATTTTTGGACTCCCCAGTGGATACAAACAGGCTGTCCTGGAATCTGAAGAAGGCGTAGACAAACCTATAGGTTTGTACAGGAAATTCCTGTATACAGGGAAGTACAGGAAATCCCGGAGCAAAGACAAAACAACTCATGGGAGGGGCAAACGAGGAGGAGAAACGAGCAGCTGCTTTCTCCCCAGGCCGAGGTTTTATCCTCAATTCTTTTATTTGCAGTCTTGTGATACTTCAAGGCCACTTGGTGAAATCTGTGAGGAAGATGAGAAAATCCTGGAAAGCACAGGAGCTGCTCTGCTGTGTCTCTGCTTCGCTCTTGCTTCAGTGAGCCCCACGTATTTTGGGAATACCCACTCTGGGAGAAGTGCTGGGAGCCTCAAATTGGGTGGAAGGTGATGCAAACTGACACACTTCTACCCGTGGAGAACTTCTGGAAGCAGTGAAAGCTCTGAGGGGGGCAGGGAAGGCAAAGATGCAGCTGCTGGTGAGCACGGTGAAGATGTTTTGATCTGCTCAGAGGCACAGCAGTGACGTGAGGGAGCAGACACAGAGCACAGGACGGGCAGCACAAAGTCCTCTACTCACTGAGGGGCAGCTTCATCTGGAATAATGCCACTTCCCGTGGAAATGGGCTTTACAGGGACTGGAAAGGGCTTGTTCCTGTGTGGGTGAGGTGTTACAGGAAGCGGGGCTGGAGATGGGAATTACTGAGCACCTGTAAAGTCTCTGATGTGGCCCAGCTATGATGGGGCTCCTCAGGGGATACCTTGCAGTGACATCCCTGTTGTGTGTTTTTATACCAGATCTTGGCTTTAATAAGGAGGATGAGATGTCCTGTTGACTTTGAGGCACTTTGGCGGTGAAGGGCTTTGTCTGTGGGCAGATCTGCTAAAAAGCAGTGGCCTCTCTCCCTGTGGCCCGTCTCATCCCACGGTGGGATCAGAGTATTCCTTGGTTTGGAAAAGAGCTCTAAAATCATCAAGTCCAACCATTCCCCCAGCACTTCCAAGGCCACCACTACCCCATGTCCCCAAGTGCCACATCCACACGGCTTTTAAATCCCTCCAGGGGCTGCCAGGGGAGGATTAGATTGGATATTAGGGGAAATTTCTTCATGGGAAGGGGTGTCCAGCCCTGGCACAACTTGGGGCCGTTTCCTCTCATCCTGTCCCTTGTTCCCTGGCAGCAGAGCCTGACCCCCACCTGTCCCCACCGTCCTGTCAAGGAGTTGTGGACAGCAAGAAGACCCTTCCAGGGCTTGGAACACTTCCCATGCCCTATCCAAAAGCACGGAGACATGGAAACACGCCGGCCTCTCCAGCAGCCAGGCACTGCGGGCTCTGCAAACACAGGCAGGGTGTCAGCAGGACATGGTCAACATTCCCTTGTCTGTTTGATGTCCCTGCAGGAGAATGAACAAATATGTGGAAATCCTTCGTGCTGGATGGCAGAGTTAAGAGGAGAAAATAAAAGAGATGTCCAAAGCCGCTCTAACGAGCTTTTTAGGGCTGAGCTGAGGGAGAGTCAGAGATTCTCCATCCAGGCGGGTTCTGATCCAGTTGTTTTATTAATAATACCTTTGCTAATTAACTGTGGTTCATTTCCCTGCCTTGTCTGTGGACAGATCTAACAGTGCATTAGCAAACTCTCCGGCTTAATTAATCCTCTTGTTTAAAGAGAGCAGAGCAAGCAAGGCTTGGCTGGCTCATCAGCCACAGGGGAAATGTGGCCAGAGCGTTATCCAAGAGGATGGGAGGGAAATGCTTCCATGGGAAGTCCCTCTATCCACCAGGTGCAAAGCTGACAGAGAGAGATGTTCTTGCATCCAAAAAACACAGCCTGACCCATGTCCAAACAGAGGCTTTATGCATATTTCACACGGAAGGATGTACCTTGCAGGGAGGACAAGGTTTTATTAAGTGCTGGAGGCTTTTTTTTTGTTTCTGGGAAGCTGAGTGCTCCCAGTTGTCAGGAGAAAAGCGGCGATCCCAGCTCCGTGTCCCTTCTCCCTCCTCCTGTCCCTGCTCCCCCTTCCCATGCTCTGTGAATTGCCATCTGCAGCCCGGGACAGCCTGGCCTCAGATGAACGCCAGGGAAAGACTCTTACATAAACCTCTTCATCCATAATGGATGAACAGCATCAAAATTCAACGGCAGCCTCCGGAGCCTTTCCGGTGCCTCGCCTACAAATTTCTCCAAAGAGGCTGGAAAACCTCGATTTAGCACTGCACAGTGATGAGAGAGGAACCCGGGAATTCTGGCTCCCTCCTGCCGAGGGAGTCTCCATCCTCAAAGGGTCTTTTAATGTAATCAAGTCTCTTTTTAAGCAGGAAAATGATGTTTTGGCCTGGGCGTGCAAAAGTCCGGAGCTGGGCTCGTTCAGCCCTGGAGAGTTGGGATGTGGGATGGCAGCTGGGAATGATGGTGCAAATAAAGCCAGCAGTGGCAGGAGATCCTGGCACCTTCCCCTGGGTTCTCAGCTGCTGTCTGGTCACACAGAGGTACTTCCAGGCCTGAAATGTCCCTTTAAGCTTTAGGGTGAGATTTGGGGGTGGAGGAGGATGGGAATTTCAGTGCTTTCATCTTGAATTGCTCAGCTTCGACAGCGGCGTGGAGAATCCCTGATTTTTCCCATTTTTAGATCTCTCTCTGCTGGTCAAGGTTTGTAGGTAGAGGTAGAATCCTTTGTTAAACCAACTGGGAAAGAAATCAGACAGGTTTTAGGGTTAATGTTGGGGTTTGAAGTAGAACCAGCAGATCTCCAAACTGAGACTGTTTGTCTGGGGAGAGGTTTGTGCCTCTGGAGGAGCAGGTAATTGGCACCAATGGAGGAGGTCCCAGTTGGGACCATGATGGGAAAGGGACATAAAGGGATAACAGATAAAAGAAAAGGACAATAGACAAAAGATAAAGGATAATAGATGGGAGGGAGATTATAAAGAAGGATAAACAGAAGAGTTTGTAGCTTTTGGTTGCCAGAAGTTTTGGATTTTAGTTCCTGAGTTCCTTTGCACCAAGCAGGGGGAAGGGCAAGTATTTCCCTGTAAAATCCATCAAGGGAAGACAGAGAATCACAGAATGGTTTGGGTTGGAAGGGATCTTTAAAGATCATCCAGTTCCACCCCTTCCACCAGCCCACATAGCTCCAAGCCCCATCCAGCCTGGCCTTGGACACTTCCAGGGACCAGGGACAGCCACAGCTTCTCTGGGCACCCTGTGCCAGGGCCTCACCTCCCTCACAGGGAAGGATTTCTGCCCAATATCCCATTGAACCCTCTGGCAGAGGGAATCCATTCCCCCTTGTCCTGTCCCTCCATCCCTTGTCCCCAGTCCCTCTCTAGCTCTCCTGGAGCCCCTTTAGGCCCTGCAAAGGGCTCTGAGCTCTCCCTGAAGCCTTCTCTTCCCCCAGCTGAACTGCTGGGGGTTGGAGTTCAGCATCTCTGGAGCTCCAGCATCTCTGGAGGAGCAGCCAGAGCTCAGGCTCTGGTTGTTCTCAGCACCCACCGCGCTGGTTTGGACGTTTTCCATCCTTTCCGTCCGTCACACACACACAGCCCCAGCTCCTTCGGGATGCCACATTCCCTGCTCTGAGCTTTGCTGCTTGCAGACTCACTCTCAACTCTGACAAATAAATGCACAAAAGGGCAGAAGTCCCACGCTGGAACGATGGGAGCCAAGCCTTGTCTCATCTCACCCAAAAAGCGGCTGCATTTGTCAGAGCAGCAGCTCAGACTTGTGGTGGAGCGGAACCTGACCCGCTCCCTCTGGAGCCGGGGCAGTGGGAGATACAACCAAAAGAGCTCATCTGGTTGTGAGAAACATTCCCTGAATTCCTGTTTAATTCACCCATCAATTCAGCTGGAAAGATGCACAAGCTGAAACATTTTGACAACTGAAACATTTTAACAGTCTTGCATGAAAACGCTTCAATTTTCTCATTTAAAAGTTGCGTTTAATTTTTTTCAGCTTGCTTTGTTTTAAAAGATTCTCGAAACACCCTTTGGGAAAATGGAAAATAAAATAAAATAAAATAAAATGAAATGAAATGAAATGAAATGAAATAAAATAAAATAAAATAAAATAAAATAAAATAAAATAAAATAAAATAATAAAATAAAATAAAATAAAATAAAATAAAATAAAATAAAATAAAATAAAATAAAATAAAATAAAATAAAATAAAAGGAACATCTTTAGATCCCAGGTATTTTTTAAGAACTTGCTTCTCGGTGTCACAAATGATCAATTATTTTATTTTTTTTCCAAGTGTGGTTATAGGCACAGCTCTGATAAACACATTTAGACCAGAAGAAGCAACACATTTGGGAATCAGGAAGAACTTTGGATATCAGGAAGAATTTCTCCATGGAAAGGGTTGGTCAGGCATTGGAACCTCCCAGGGAGGTGTTGGAATCTCCATCCCTGGAGGTGTCCAGGGAACGCCTGGACATGGCACTCAGTGCTCTGGGCTGGTGACAAGGTGGGGATCGGTCACAGGTTGGACTCGATGACCTTGGAGGCCTTTTCCAACCTAAACAATTCCATGATTCCATGATTGTGTGCGGAGGTTACTGTTGATAAGGGCAGGGTTGGACCTTGGGAGGTGCCAGCCATAGGTGGAGCCACCCCAGTTTATTCCTGGCGTTCCCGAGGCGCGCAGCACAGCCGACACAACACAATAAATTCACAGCCTCCCTTATTTCTTTCCATCCCTAAACCTCACGGAAGCCCTTGTAGCTACTTGGTTGCACTCATAAGAATCTTTATTTTTAACAGAGACGGGCGATGTGCACCAGAAGAGCTCCTTCACCACCTTGGCTTAGGGGCATGTGAAGAAAATTTTTTTTCTGGGAAGACATTTGCTCTGCAACACCCCTGCACTGAACGTGGGCACGGGCAGCCCCAGGGCTAGTGCTGGATATTAAAAATTCAGCTCGCTGCACAGAGCCTGGGGCTTTTGGAGCCACTTAGAGCTTCCTGTGACCCTTTGTCTTGATTTTCTGGGAGTGTGCAGGTCCCCCGGGACCGCTGGCAGCTCGGCTGCCGCGGAGGAGTGGAGCACTGAGGAGTTGGATGATGCACAGATGAACCATGACTGTCTCTCCTGCAGTGATGGGTTTCTCATGGGACCTCTGCTAAGCCCTGCCTCCTGTGGCTGCAGAAATCTCCTCCAAGGGCAAAATCTTTTCTGCAGCTTCAGCTTCCAGCTTTCGTTGTCATCTGATAGCTGTTCCCGAGACCAGTTTGGGATGGAGCAAAGCTTGAGGGCTGGGCTGAAGGCTGGGGTTCAAAGAGGGAGATTAAACAACACAGAGGCACTCAGGTGGTGGTGGAAAGGAAGGAAGAGGGGCCCAGCATTTCCCCAGAGGAAGAAATATGGATACTGGATTGGGAGGATGGCTGCACTTGGCCAGGCTGGAGCTAAAATACAGAAGCTGGTAGAACACAAATGCAAAGATAAAAATGTTCATAAGATGGTGTTGAATTTGGTCATGGGGTTAAAATGGTGGAGATGTGAGCACAGACCTCTGAGCCACCACAGACATGGGTCACCAAGTCTAGGTGACAAAGAGACCAAGCTTGGGTGGGCAAAACACCTCAGGAGATCTGGGCCAGAGTCTCTGCATCTCAGATGAAAACCTTGTGCCCATTGACCCCACCTAAGGAAAGCCCAGGAGATGAATCCCAGACACACCAGAGGATGAAAAAGCAAAGATTTGGGCTGCTAGGAAAAAAAACCCAAACCCAAGCAGCAAAACCCATTATGCCCAAACCCCAGCTGAAGGTGACAGTTTGTTAGATGAAATCCTCTGAGGTGCTGGGAAAGGAAAATAAAGCAAAAACCCCCAGTGCTCTGGAGCTTTTAAGATGCATTTTTGCACAATAGCTGCCTTTTGAAATGTAAAAAGGAATAAGGGGATTCTCACCGGGAGCTTCTGTTGTGTTCACGATGAGCTGGAGGGCTCTCCCTCTCCAGTTGTATGGAGATGAAAGCAAAAGCTCTGCAATCTTTTATTCAGAAAGGCAGGAGCAGTTAAGATGATTAACTGTTCCTCATGAAATACTGTCCAAAGGACTGGGCCAGGGTTTTTGTCCAGCCCAAAAAGGAGCAGGTGGGTTGTTTTCACGGACATGGTGTGATAAGGGTGGCCAAGCCAGCGAGGGGGAAACCTAAAATATGTATTTTGTCAAGAATATTCATGAAAAATGAGGACCCAAAGGAGTGAAAGGCTCACAGTTAAAATCATGCATTGCTTGTAATGAATTTGTTCTGTGGTGCCATGGATCATTGATCTGTACAAACACAGCATCCATCAACCCAAACAAAGGCTGCTGAGGGCCATGCTTCGCTCTTTGGTCTTATTTCCCCTCCTCCCTGGCTTCCTGGCTGGATTCACCATTTAAATTCGCACGAAATAGGCCCATTTCAAATCTGCTGTCCCCACAGGTTTGTGGGTTTGAAATCTGTGTGGTGGGAGTCACCGAGGTGAACTCCTTCAGCACAGAGTGTCCGTGAGTGTTCGGAGATCAGGGCTTTCTAAATCCCTGGGCGGGGGGGAGCAGCAAAAATCGAGAATTTGATCCAAACTTTGTCCTGAGTCCACTGCAAGGTGTGAAAAAGGCCAGGAATAAAACAGTGTAGTCATGAAGCCTGAAAATTGCACTGAGTAATATCCATGGGTGTCACCTCAGGTTCCTCTGGGCACGTCTGGGTGTTTGGAGGACTCACTTTGCTTAACAAGAAACGCCTGGCTGGAAAATGCATCTGTTCGAGCTTCTGACCCTGAGCTCCTGCTGTGGCCCATGGAGTGAAAAAGTCACTGAAAGGAAAATTTACTGGACTTTTGACATGTGTCTTACTGTGCCCAGGAAATGTGGGTTTGTCTTTGCTGGCAGTGGAGTGAGGCAGCAGTGGAGACATCCATGGTAAAGACACTTGTGATGGGGCAGAGAGATCCTGCCCCAAAACAGCAGCAGCTTCTCTGCCTGGGTTCCCAAACAGGTCTTCAGCCCTGCATTTGATGGAAGGGGAGTTATCTCCAAGAGAAATCCAGATGAAAAGAGATTTGTTTTTTCTGTTGTGCACAAAATGATGCATTTTCAACCTAAAACCAGTGAAGTATTTGTGATCATAACTGCATCATGGCTGAAGAGCTCTCCTGGTGTGACCCTGTCACAGAGTCATGGAATGGTTTGGGCTGGAAGGGACTTTAAGGATGATCTCGTTCCACCCCCCTGCCATGGGCAGGGACACCTTCCACTATCCCAGGTGGCTCCAAGCCCCATCCAGCCTGGCCTTGGACACTTCCAGGGATCCAGGGGCAGCCACAGCTTCTCTGGGCAAACTGTGCCAGGCCCTCCCCACCCTCACAGGGAAGGATTTCCTCCCAATATCCCATCCATCCCTGCCCTCTGGCAGTGGGAAGCCATTCCCCCTTGTCCTGTCCCTCCATCCCTTGTCCCCAGTCCCTCTCCAGCTCTCCTGGAGCCCCTTTAGGCCCCGGAAGGGGCTCTGAGGTCTCCCTGGAGCCTTCCCCTCTCCAGGTGAGCACCCCCAGCTCTCCCAGCCTGGCTCCACAGCAGAGTGGCTCCAGCCCTTGGAGCATCTCCGTGGCCTCCTCTGGAGTCATTCCAACAAGTCCATGCCTGAGAAATGAAAACAACCACAAAAAACCCCTGTGGTATTTGTTTCTCTGAAGAGAGGTGTCATAATGCCACGGGAGAAGACCTGGGGTCCCTGACCCATCTCAGTTGCAAAAGATTTGAGGGAAAGTCTCCCTCTGATGGAGACAGTGCTGGAGGTCAGCTGGGAGAACCCAGAGCCTTTCCCAGGGCTGTGTTTAGGGAGCTGAACCCACTCTCTGTGACTGCTCATTATTGGAGTTAACGTTAGTGCTTATTTTTGTGATTAGGGAGTGCAAGGCTCTGTGGGAACTGGAGATAGCTCGGTGTGATTGGCAGGGCGTGGGAGACGTGAATCCATAAATCTGTGCCTAGACATAATTGCTCAAAAGGGTTGTTTTTTTTTCTCCTTAGCTCCATCCCAATAAATGTTACATATCCCAGCATCTCTGGGTGGGCCCCTTGAGGACTGGAGAAAATCAGTTGCTGCGTGCTGTGGGACAACAGCACACGGGGACCAGGAATTACGATTGAAATCTGGATTCTTAGCTGGGGAAACAAGGTCCTGCGGCAGAAAGAGCCACACTGGGTTGCATCTTTTGAAAGGAGACCAAATAATGGGAATGGACTGAATTGAGGGAATGGCCTTAGGCTGAAGAAGGGCAGGATTAGATGGGATATTGGGAAGGAATTGTTCCCTGTGAGGGCGGGGAGGCCCTGGCACAGGGTGCCCAGAGAAGCTGTAGCTGCCCCTGGATCCCTGGAAGTGTCCAAGGCCAGGCTGGATGGGGCTTGGAGCCACCTGGGATAGTGGAAGGTGTCCCTGCCCATGGCAGGGGGGTGGGACTGGATGATCTTTAAGCCCCTTCCAAACCATTCCAACCCAAACCATTCTCTGAGCCTGTGATTCCACAAATGTGGGTGTTTGTGGTGAAGGACACTCAGGTCAGAGGAGAGAAGCCCCTCTGGGGAGCGACTCTGCTTTTTCCCTCAGGGTTTGTGTCCAGCTGGTGTGAAAGCTCCTGGCAGTGCCCACTCCTGCCGTGCTGGCACCAGCTGGCACTGCAAAACCCCAGCAGTGGAGCCCAAGTGCATCAACACAGGACTCTCCAAAGGCTCTTCCAGGAGTGGGAAGCTGTCCCGAAGATGCCTCTCCTCGATGGGTTGCTGGCTGGTGTTCAGTGCCCAAGGATGTGCCCGAACACGGCGGGGTGAAGACGTGGAGCAAGCCACTGTCCTTGAGCACTTGATGTTGAAAAGATTCTTGGCAAATTTGGCAAAGCTGATGTGGTTAATCCAAAACTTGAAGAAACATCTGGTTTTAGCCTCTTTGGCTGGCTGGAATCAGAGCCCTGCCCTCGCACAGCCATGGCAGAGCTATAAATAAATCTTTCCAGACAAGCAAAAAGAGCCTCCCCTACTTTCATCTTTCTCCCTGTAGCATTAGTTGTCTGAGACATGGCTCACTCTGTTGTTTGTTGTTGCCTTTGTTGTATTTTTGTTTGAATCCTTGAACCCTCAGAGGCCAACTTTGCACTGTAACAAGCAAAATCCAGCTGACAGGTAAAGACAGGCCTGGAGAGGAGAGCTGGGTCGTCCTGACTCATCTGACTCAGAGCTTGAGAGGCAAAAAGTCTTCCTGCCACTTTCTAGGCAAGCAAAAAACAGGTCTGCCCCTTATTTTTGTCTCCCTCCCCGTGGCACTGGTTGTCTGAGAGGTGAGTTCTGCCTGCTCTCCTTTCCCCTCTCCAGTGCCAGGAAAAGTCTGATGTGGTGGGAAGCGTCTGCCGGCGGAGATTTGTCTGGGACCTGGTGATTGGTGATGGAATGGGAGGAGACAAAGTCTTTAAAAAAATCAGAAGTACTTCTATGGCTTGGTAAAAGTCTGTCTGGTCAACAGGGAAGTGCTTTGTGTCCAGGTTTTGTGTCTGGGTCTCAGCGACCTGGACTTCTGTTGGTTTTTCCAGCTAAGAATTAAGCTGGATGCCCAATTTCATCCCCCTCCCTCTTCTCCCCTGGCAGATAATTTAAAGCATTTGGGATCCTGGGTGAAATACAAATGCTGAGTTGGTACAATAATCCTTTAGCCAACTGCATGGTCCCTGATGAAGATTTCGATCCACCCCTCTCAGACACCGTCACAAACGTATTTTCCAGCCCAAACTTCACCTGTCTTCCCACAAACCCTGAGTTTACAGACTCACCCTGCAGTTTTAATGCAAATCTCTCGTGTTCTTGATTTCCACAAGCAGCAGGGACATTTCTTGGGCGCTGGTTTAAGTTGGGTGAGGAAGTTCAAGCGTCGGGTTGAAAAGCAAGACTGGGGCAGCAGTAAGGCTGGGATGGATGTGGGGCTGAAATTCATCTCTCAGAGAAAGGAGGTGCCACTTGGGCCAGGAAATGTGAAGGAACAAGGACCAAGGAGCTGGGAACAGCAGCTGGAGGGTGGTGGAGCTGAGCTGGGAGGGTGAGGTGGCTGTGAGGGAGCTCCGTGTTGGGAACCAGAGCCCAGGAGGAGAGGCAGCTTCAGCAGGACCCAGAGGGGAGAGCAGGGAGAAAAATGAGGGGAAAATGGAGGCTTGGGGCACTGATAGAAAATCTGACTTTGTGTCAGCTCCTCCACAACCAGGGAAATTTTTTCATCCCTGTTTTGCTTGTGTGCACATTTCTGAGAGAGCTCTCCTAACATTGGATTTATCCCACTCCAGAAGAGACCAAGTGCTTGATCCAGAGGGGCTCCAGCCATGGCCAAGCTTCCCAGGAAGCTTCCAAGACTTTTGTTTGCAATCTGCTTTGTGCTCCCTCGATGGAACAGGCCAGGCTAAGGGAGGTGCTGTTTGTCCCTGGCTGGTGCCATGGAGCATGAAGTCAACTCTTGCTGTTGTGGCTGCTGCATTAGCTGAGATTTCCATCCCAAAGCTCGGCTTTTTGCAGTCCAGTAAAGAGAAAAACTCACTTCCAGTCACAACTTGAGGCCCTGCTCTGTAAAGCAGCAAAAACTTTTAAGTTTTGGGCTTAAAAATTTCATAAACAGCTGCTCTCAGATGCACAGGAGCAGCTGATACATTGCTCCAGCAGCTCCAAAAATACCTGGCTCCCTGCTCCTCCAGCTCACGGCAAAATCAGCAATTTGTATGGGTGAGTAAATTCACTCTCGCCTCTCCCAGAGCCCCTGTGATGGATGATGACACAGACAAGCAGCACCAGTAGCAGGATGGAGGGGGGATCTCCCCAGGTTTTGGCCAGGCTTCCCGTGCTGCTGATGTTTTCCTTGGCATTTCTGCCGGAGTGAAGCTGCTCCAGGGAAAGACTTGGCTGGCAGCTTTCCCAAACCAGCCCTGCTGGAACAGTGCCGTGCGATCGGAGATTCCTTCAGGGTGGGGAAGATCTGAGACCACCGAGTCCAGCACCACCCTGTCCTCAAGTGCCACATCCACACTCAAACACTTCCAGGGATGGAGTTTCCAGCACTTCCCTGGGCTGCCTGTTGCTGCTCCCTCACTCTGTTGCCCATCACTGCCAGTGGGAGATCCTCAGGTCCCCTTTTCCCAGGTTTTGGTCCATGGCTGAGCCCTAGAGTCACCAGGACTTCTCAGCTCAGCAACAAAAAGGATCAAATCAGCCTGAAGCCTTCCCAGACCTTACCCTTGGCTCTGTCTGCTGCTCTTCAGAAGCTGCTGAAGCCCGAGGCGTGGTTATCCCAAACAGATCCTCCTGAGCTCTCCCTAAGCCTCCCCTCCCGACCCTTGGCAGCACTCTCCTCTTTCAAAAGGGAGGGGAATACAGAAATGCAGGGAGTTCACAGCTTTGGGAGCACCAAGCCAGCTGGATGTGGGTTCCCAGGGCTCTGCTCCATGCTCAGAGCAACAACAGCCCTCGTGTCCCGCTGTCATCACGACCATCCCTTCAGCCAGGCACTGAATTACACAGAGCCCGACCTGGGGCCATCAACAGCTCAGAAGGATGCAATCATTTCCCCTTTCTGACCGGGTTTCCAAACTGCTGAGCACCTCCCAAGGTTTTGAGCATCAGCAGGAGCTGCTGTGAAAAATGAGGGCCCTTTAACGTGACTCAACTGAAACACAAAATCAGCCTGAAAAGAAGGGATGAGTTGGAAGATTTTAGCTGTTCTGCCCTGATATTAATTCTTGCCATGATATTAATTGTTGCCTGGATATTAATTCTTGCCTGGATGTTAATTCTTGCCTGGATGTTAATTCTTGCCTGGATGTTAATTCTTGCCTGGATGTTAATTCTTGCCTGGATGTTAATTCTTGCCTGGATGTTAATTCTTGCCTCGGTATCAACTCTGGCCGTGCATGTCCTTGCAAGGTTACAAACGCTGTTTTACAGCTTGTGCCAGGCACGGACACACTCACATCTAATTTTCACAGTAGTACAACTGGCAGAGGGAAAAGCTGGGTCATCCTGTCCCCTAAAAGCCAAGGTTGGCTTCCAGATGACTCAGGAATGTCCCAGAGATCAGCTTTATCTATTTATATATTTATTCCGGCTGGCATCCGTGAATCACCGCTAATAGCAAACGGTTGCATAATTTTAAGGAGGATGCTTTTGTGATGCCTCTGACCAGAGAAAATTCATCTATTTTGGCTCGTGTCTATGAATAGATCCCCTGCTCTGACTCGGTGCATTTGCAAACCACAGATACTACTGAAAATAAGGCATGATTGGCAGGTACAACCTGATTAGCATATACAAATTGCTGTGGCCTTTCTCCGAGCAATCATTTGTACAAATTGTTTCCTCTGTCTCCGAGCTGAAAAGAAACGGAGCTACGAGGTGAACTGAGACTCTGAAAGAGTCAGAACAAGGCTAATGCTCACGCCAGCTCGTTTCACACCCTTTGGAATGTTCAGCTTTTACTGAACCGTGTCTTTTTTCCCCCTTTCTCAAGGAAAAGGCCAAACATGGGCTTTGGGTGAAGAGGCGTTTTTTCTCCCGAAGAAAATCCTTGCTTTTTCTTTTTTTTCCACAGCTTCTTTGGGGTTTTTTTTTTCCCTTGGAGCAACTGCTCCTAAAATATTTGCTCATTGTGGTTTTCAAACACACGAAAAATTGCTGTAACAGTTTAGATTATATGTTTTTTTATTTTAAAATCACATCAGAATGGAAACAGAGGCTTGCAAGAGGAAGAAAACCTCGCCTGATGAAAAGTGCTTCGGAGTGGGCTGGGATTATATTCCTCCCTCCATATTCCAGCCAGGAATAGGTTTTGTGAGATTTTTTGAACTGAGTGTATTATTGCACACTCCTCCTGAGATGTTTGATAGCACCAATTATGGAGGTTCAAACCATGAGGCAAATTCACCAAACGGCTCAGACTGCCTCCAAACGTGTGGAATAATTTGGTTTTTTCCCCTTTTTTTTGTGCACATTGAACCTGGAGATAGCAGTGAACCCTTCCCTGTGGTCAGGAGCACTCAGCTGTTGTTATTTTTGTGGTGCTAATGGTTCCCAGGATTCCAGGGGTTTAAGACCTCCAAGACCTTCCTGCTCTGTGTAGGAAATGCAGGGGTCAGCTGGAGAGTCAGTGGGTCACCGAGTCCTCTCGAGCGAGGAAATCTCTCCAGAAATTTAATCCTACCCAATTTATTTGCAGTAAACAGCATCACTTTGCTGAACAGCCCATCCAAATTTCAGAGGCTTTTGAATCCGTAACGAGGCGTCTCAACGTCGGTTACGAACACCAGGCAGAGTTCTGGCTGCAACCTTAATTAAAAACATCTCGCAGCAGGGTAAATAAATAATTCCCTTTTAAGTCTGAGGCCATTTCGTGTTTCAGACCCTGCTGGGCTGGTGTGTGGGAGAGTTGTGATAGCTCTGCCTCGGTGAGATAAGTGGTGGAGATGCCGTTTGCACCCCTCCGTGTGGTCCCGACCACATCCTCAACCACCCCTCACCCCTCGCTGGGCTCTGCAAACTCTCTGGCCACAACCACTTGGCTTTTTCCACGTTGTCTCAGAGATAAATTTTTGATTTTCTCTCTCTCCTGGTTGGCTCTCTGTGGGCTGAAATAAACCGAGTGTGAGTGGATGCGTGGGTGAGAGGAGGAGGGATGTCAGGAAGGGAAGCTGAGCGTTTCACTTGGCGCAGGAATCTCGTGTGGTGCTGCCTGCCCAAAATTCATGGGTCATTCTCCAACCCCAGCACGGAAAGGGAGGGATCACGGCTTTGCTCCTTGGCTTCCTGGCCAAAATCAATGCAGAGCTGGTGCTGAAATAACACAGGGAGCTCGTGGGCTCTCTCTGGCCGTCACATTTCTGCCAATGACCCTGCTGATGATACAAAATCATTGACAGTGGTGTTTGCAGCTGAGAAAAAGATTGCTGGTGTAATGTGCAGTGAGGCAGGACACACAGCATCGCAGGGAGTCGCGGAGGTGAAGCTATTTCAGGCTTTAATTTGGAAAGAAAAGAAGAGGTTTGAGAGACTGCAGTTTAAAATGAGTTCGGAACCGATGTGTTTATGTCAGTTCAGATCAAGCTGGGTGATGGGGGCAAAGCAGGACCCCAAACTGAAGCTCCTTAAGGAGCAGCTCTGAGAAATTCAAGCCAGTGGAGGTTTTCAAAATGCTTTAGTGAATGTTGGAAAATCTCTGAAAATGGGTACCTGGCTGACAGGTGACCTTTAAAGGTCATCTAGTCCAGTCCCCCTGCCACAGGCAGGGACATCTTCAGCTGCATCAGAGCCCCATCCAAGCTGACCTTCAATGTTTCCAGGGATGGGGCAGCCACAGCTTCTCTGGGCAACCTGTGCCAGTGTTTATCAACTTCATAATAAAAAACTTCGTTCTTATTTTTAATCTAAATTGACTCTGTTTTAGTTTAAAACCACCACCCCTTGTCCTGTTGCAAAGGGCCCTGCTGAAAGGTTTGTCCCCATCTTGTAGGCCGCCTGTAAGCACTGAAAGGCCATAAAAATAAATATAATAAATGCAGGTTTTCCTGCAGACAAGTGATTCAGGGAAGAATTAGTGCAGATCCTGTGGAACAAACACAATCCATGAGCTGGGATCAGGCTCCCTTTCAATCTCTGCTGGTGGAACCCACAAATCCAACACTCAAAATCTCCAACCCACACATGTTTTAGATTCTGGTCCCATCAGTGTGGGACTCCAGGACAAGGACTGTTGAGAAGTGCTGAGGCAGGAATTTCCCAGTGCCCTGGGAGGACAAGGAAAGGATGATCCCTTTCTCCCCAACTCATCCCTCTGACACCTCACTTGTGCTGGCCATCCATCTATAAAGCCCTGAAAAAAGAAATATATATACATATATACCCGAAATTAGGGATTTCCCATCCTTGGCATGCTGATTAATCATCCAGCAGAAAAATCTATGTTTTAATTGTGAAGCACAAATGTGTTTTGTCAGCCATGGGATCACTGGGAGCTGGACATCTCCTCCCCAGCAGCCAGAGGGACTGGCAAAGTTTGGGAACATCCACGTGGATGCTTCATGGCAGGCCCTAAGGGGACCAGTATAATTCTAAACCTTTCTTGTGGATTGAACTGCACACTTATTCCCCTGCAATATTTAATACCTTGCCGTGGATCCCGAGGAATATCAGCCCGCCGGATCATTATAATTAATAATAACACCGCCCTGCAGGGAAAACGCCTCGTCTAAATGCTCTCAATTGTTAATGACTCACACCTCGGGGTTTAATTCATCCTGTTCCCTCCTTGTTAATTAAAGGCACTCGTGGTGTCAGCTGGATGAGGAGCAGAACAGCTGTCACAGCCATGACAGGGAAATTGCAGCAAAGTTCTCCCAGCCTGGGACACCCTGGGAACGGGGAGCGGACAGGGGTTGGCTTTATCTGACAGCAGAGATGGCAAATGTGCAATGTGGTGATAAATTCCCTTCCCAAGCCCCTGAAATCCTTTTCTTTACAACCCAGAGATTGTGGCTGGGGCTGATTTCTGCTCCGATTCCTTGATAGTCAGGAATTATTCATTTTGCAGCTGTCAGGCCGTATTTGCCACACGCGGCGCTTTTCTGTTTCACCTCTCTCAGATGTCCCGGGGTTTTATAACTGAATTTATGTCCTCTGTGGCTCTCTTAGAAATACAATGAAGCCAAAAATAATTGTGTTTATTACAGCTCAGATGGAAGATTTTTCTGCCAGGAAGTAGCAGAGTTCAGGACCTGGTGGGACGATTTCCAGGCAGAAAAAAGGGTCAAGCGACCAAAAAAATCAATGCATTTTAGAAGCTCAGGTCATTTACTTGCAGCAGTGCTGGGTCAAATCATAACTTCCCAGATTTAGGAAGAATCCTTCCCGGGATCCACTTAAAATTGAAAAATTAATATTAATTAATTTATTTAGAAAGATCAGGGTGGAAAACAAAGTCAACTTCGGTTGACAGCAAGTTCTCTACCCTCCCTTCAGTATAACTTTATATATTTTAGTCCTCCAAGCCTTGTAGTGGTTTTGTTCAGGAGCCAAGATGCTGTAGAGTAATGGAAAGCTTAGTCAATCCCCTCCTGGGAATACGTGTAAATAAGGAAGGTTTGGCACGGGGACGAGCTGACGACACATTTCTTGGGCAGTGCACAGAAAAGGGGGGAAAATATCCCAAATGGTTTTTCTCCACTTGAAAAAATGGTGCTTTCATGTTAGGCTGAAAATACCCTCCTGGTACCTTCCTATCTCCAAAGCAGCTTGGAAATGAAAGCAGCTTTGCAGGAAGGGCTTCTGAGGAGACTTCATAGCAGCCTGAATTATCTCCTGTGCTCCTGCCTGGATTCAGAAAAAACTTGGAATTTTTTTTGCTGAAGGAGTTGAATTCTCCTCAGGGATTTGACCCTGCCTCCCTCTCCTCAGACCCCTCCTGCCACGGGAGAGCCACACACCCTTTCCCCTTCAAAAGCAAAGAAAACCACCCCACACAGAATCACTTCAGCCTTTGCCACTCGGAGGATGAAGAGGAGTTTAAAATCTCTGCATGTTCCACAAGATGCCACTTCCCCAGTGTCACTTCCCTCCCTGCAGCAATTGCTGCTTAGAACTCACTCCAAACAGCCAAAACCAAATTTTATCAGTGGTTAATCCTGTTAGAGGGACACAAGCTGGGGGATTAAGTGGGTTGTCTCCTCCACCAGTGCCCGCCAAGACCCAGAACCTGAGGGTTCTTCGCCTTCCCTGGGATATTTTGTAGAAAACTTGGCAATCCACCACATTCCAGAGTTCCAGGATTGGCAAATAGGCAGAGATTTCACCCAGATTTCAGGTCTTCATTTCTTTCTGAAAGAGCAAACTCAAAATTCTCCATGTTTGTGCAGTTTTGGGGTGGTTTGAGCACACGCAGCTGGAGTATTGTGACCCTGCAGCCAGCCAGGCCCTACGAGCCCACAGCTGGCTTTGCTTTGGGTTCATGATTCCACATAAATGGCTTTGGCTTGGAGAAGACCTTTCTCACCAAGAGCTCAACCATAATTTGATGTTATACCACATTTTGAGGCCAGGCCAGCTTTCGAAATGTACCTTTTGGGTGGAATCTCGTGAGTCCTGCTCAAGGTGTCTTTCAGTCCAGCATTTTGCAAATCATGGGTGAGGCAAATATGGAAATCCTTGAATCAAACAAGTGTTGAGCATTCCCTGGGGCACCTGAAGACACCAGGAAGTCCAGCAGAGCTGCTGTGGTGGAACTGAAGGTGACTGGGACAGTCCATTTCTTGCTGAAGGGCTTTTTTCATTGACCCCATGTCACAATGAAGCCCTTCCTCTGGAGGGCCTCTTCCCTTGGGATCCAGGAAGAAAATTAGAAGGATCTGGGTTTTTTTCAGCTGGATGACAACCTCCTTAGCTTCACAGAATTGTGGAATATTCTGAGCTGGAAGGGACCCACAGGGATCATCCAGTCCAACTCCTGGCCCTGCCCAGACACCCCAACAATCCCACCCTGTGCCTGAGAGCGGTGTCCAAACCCTCCTGGAGCTCTGGCAGCCTCGGGGCCGTGCCCATTCCCTGGGGAGCCTGTTCAAGAGGGAATGTGCCAAAAGAGAAGGAAAAAAATTTAGAAAGCCCGCTTGGACTAAATCTCTCCAGAGTTAAGTGTTTGGGGCTTTTTAGGATGAAGACAGGGTGAGTTATGCTGTACCCAAATTTTTGGAATGCTCAAACAGCATACCCACAGGTGGACACCTCCCTACAACCCCAGGCCCCAACGTGAGCAAAACCAGCTTCTGTCTTCAAATTCCTCAACTCCTGGGCCTCTAATGTGGAGTTTGGCAAGTCCTGCCCCGTCCAGCTGCACACAGGATTCAGTGCTGGCACTCCTGTGCTTTTAGTGTGCCGTCAAAGGCGGATGTTACCATCACCTAGCCCCACTAAAACCCCCCTGACTCTGGGATCTGCAGCCATTCCCACCCTGGGAATGCATTTGGCACAGATGTTTTAGTGTGTTACAGGGTGGAAATGAGACTGAGGGGAAAGGAGGATTTACTGAAGGGGATTTTGGGTGCGAGGGAAAAGCAGGACTGGAGAGGCGAGCAAGGCACGTGCATGGGTGTGAGAGGGAGCTGCAGTCCCCACCCAGTCACCATAATGGGATGGGGAGTTGATTCCATCAGCTCCTGGATGGAAAGAAGCCGCCATCCCAAACCTCAGGCACTGCAGCCTCTTCCTCCATTGTTCTGGGAATGCCTCAAGCTCTGCCAGGGGAGGTTCGGGATGGACATCAGGAAGAATTTCTTCATGGAAAGGGTTGTTAAACATTGGGATGGCTTCCCTGGGAGGTTTGGAGTCCCCATCCCTGGAGGTGTCCAAGGACATGGCACTCAGAGCTCTGGGCTGGGTGACAAGGAGGTGATTGATCACAGCTTGGACCCGATGATCTTGGAGGCCTTTTCCAGCCTAAATTACTCCATGATTCTGCGACTCAGGCTGGTGAGAAGAGAAATTTGGAGATGACAGTTTGGTTGGTAGTTTGTGAGTTCATGGATGAAGACTTGGAAGAGATTCAGCCCCAATATATTTGTATTTTTATATTTATAGGATGTTATGTATATAGGGATGTTAAAGGCACAGAGCAGGACGGTTCAGATCCTGCCTAAGGCTGCCACAGGAGGCAACGCTCCTGAGGAGAGGGAGAAGATTCAATTTGTTAAATGAGCTCCCTGAGCTCTGGTTTGCTTTGCCACTGTGGCCCCAGGCTCCCAGCGATCCCCCAGGGCACGAGGAAGGGCAGGAGAAGTCTCACCACCATTGCCCAATTCTCCCTAGGCCTCTGCTGCATCCAGCTCATTCCCTCCACTGTAAATATTCCCAGGGAAAGGAAAAATGTCCTTCTCTAGGACAAACTCTCCCCTTGCAAGGCAGCAAAGCCTGCAGGGCAGGAAATCCATGGGAAGAGCTGGGTGCTGCTGTGCCTGCAGGGAGCTCAGAGTGCTGGGGGTGTTCAGAGGAGAGGAGGCTACACATCATTTTGGGGAATCACTGGGCATCCCTTCCCCTTCTTTTGAGGGTCAGCAGCAGCGCAGGGTGGAGATTGCAATTTTTCCTGGGAAGTTCAGAGCGAGGTTTTGCTGTGGAAAGGTGAAAATTAAAAATTTCCCTGCGGAAGGAACATCCCAGCCTGAGGCCAGCTTGGAAATGCCTTTGAGCTATTTTATTCTGATAGTGTCCAACTGCCACTAACAGATAGACCCTAATCTGATAACACTGGTGTGAAATGAGTGTGATAAGCCCCAGACACAAGTAACTTCCAAGCAGGGGTTGTCCCTCGCTTCGTTTCACAGGGACAGACATTTCCAGGGAAAGCCATCCCTTTCAATTTCCCTCCTCACAACAAACATCTCCCCTGAAAGTGATGAACACCACCCATTCCCAAAGGGGAGCCACTTCAGGAAATACACTTTCAAGCAGCTGTAGCCAGGAAAAATGACCCAACTGAGCTCCATCTCATGTAGCCCCTGGCACTCAAACACACCCCGTGAGAGGTCCCAGCTCTGAGTAATTAAGAGAACACACGCTGGAACTGAGCCCAGTGAAAGCAAACATGTGGTCCTTAAGTGCATTGACATTTATTATGGTAAAACTCCCCTTTCTCATCGTTTTTTCCACACTTCTGCTTCCCAGCATCATGGCCTGGAGGCAGGAAGGAGTTGCTGAGGCAGTTGGAGTTTTTTCAGTGAGTTGAAAGAAGACGAGCTGTTATTTTATACATGAAGCTGCACCTACTCGCTCTGCGGTCCAGGAAAAGAAAAAAAGGGGAAATAAGCCCTGCCAGCAACTCAGCCACAGGAGAAAGTTGTCTCAAGCATTCAAAAGGAAAAAACAAAGGGAAGACCAAGGGAAAATGGGATTGTTGGGCATTTCATCAGTGCCAGGACGAGGTCGCTGGTAGGACCAGCCCTTCTGCAGGGTCATCCTCTGCTCCACTGGTCCTCTCTGAAGTGTCCAGCAGTGCTGATGTGCACTGGAGGTTATCTGGACATCAGCTGGTAAAACAAGCCAGGAGGACTGTGACAGAATCCTGTTTCCCAGTCTCCAGGCCAGATGGTGGAGAATCGAACTGGTTGGTTTCTTCTCCCACTGGGTGAAAGTGAGGGACTGGAGGATTCACACTGGCTCCACACTTGGTCTTGGATGTGGTTTGGTGTCCAGACTCAGGTCCTTTCCATCAAAAAAAGACCTTGAGAAGGTGGATGGTGCATCCAAGTGGGAAGAAGACTAACATTTAGACCACACAAAGCATGAGGAATGGTAAAACTGGGGTAAAGGAGGAAAGGAAAAGATCAGTTCCCACAATTACAGTGTTGTGATGTGTAGGACCCACTAGATGCATTCGCTACCCACTAAGGGTTGAGAATTTAGTTTGGCAGTCAGGAAGCTCTGAAGGCTGGAAAAATCCTTGGAACTTTCTGTGAGTATTTCAGGCCCTCTCTGGGAGCAGGGATCAGAAATAGGTTTGGAAAAAACCTCCAGAGGAAGGTCTGAGGTTGGGCCCTGCTTCTGAGGAGGTGCTGTGGATCTTTCTTGCAGCTCTCACGGTGAGCCCAAGTTCTTAGGAGGTTTTCACAGGGTCACTTGTTGTCACTACATCGGTGCCTTTCCTCGTCCTGCCCCATTTCGTTTCCAGCCACTTGCAGTTCATTGGAGCCCATGGGATTGTCTCAGAACCGTGGAATGGTTTGGGTGGGAAGAGACCTTAAAGATCATCTCGTTCCAACCCCCTGCCCTGGGCAGGGACGCCTTCCGCTGGGCCAGGCTGCTCCAAGCCCAGTCCAACCTTGCCCATTTTAGACCCATGACAGTGGTCCTGCTCTCAGTTCTCTCCCCAGTCCTCCATGGAATCAATTAGGTTGGAAAAGACCTGTGAGATCCTTCACTGAGATCTCTGCCCCCGCCCACGTTCCGGCTGGGACAACAGACACATCCTGTTAGTGACCAAACCAGTTCTGGGCGACTCCGTGCTGTGGGATCAGAACTGCAGGATAAACTCCACCGGCTCCCATCTCCATCCCAGCAAGGAACCAGAGTGAACAGATGCCTCCTCCGAGCTGTCCAGATGGCTGAGAGGCTGCGAAAGGCATAAGAAGGATCACAGCCCACGGCGGCTCTCAAGTGGCCAAACGGATCTGGAGCGAGAAATGACCTTCATCAACCTCCTTAATGGAAAATGTGTCCTTGCAGCAGGAGGAGGAGGAGAGGAGGAGGAATCTCTTTCTCTGCATCTCTCATGCTGCAGATATTTCAGCTGTGCAAACATTTTGAAGTGAGACCAGCGTGCAGTTTGCTCTCACCACTGGAAAATCCACTTTTCCACCCCAATTTTTTGCTTTCTAGGCAGCTTGCCAGTGAGTACCTAATCACGTTAGAGGAAAAGCACTTCCTTGGGATGGAGGCAGGCATTGGAAATAAGGGAGAATGTGGGCTGATCTCTCTGAGGGAGGTGAGGCAAAAGCTCCACCAGAGGATAGACTTGTGAAGCTCATCACTGCAGGAACAGCATCTTTGGTGTCCAAATGATCTTTGGATTGAGTAAAAGCGGGTCTGGAGACATTCGAAGAGAAGGTGGATGAATGGGATATCTGGAATGAATGGGATGTCTGGAAGTCTTGATTCCAAGCTGCTCAAAGCAGCACTTCAGGGTCTCCAACGCTGTGTGTTGAAATGTCTTCCCCACAAAATAGTTCTCATTACAAAATAATTTCAAGTCTAGTGGAAGGTGTCCCTGCCCAGGGCAGGTGGTTTGGAACCAGAGGAGCTTTAAGGTCCTTTCCATTCTATAACTCTATGATTTTTTTCATGGGAAAAGTCCAGGTTTGTTCAGCCTGGAGAAGAGAAGGCTTCTGGGTGACCTAATTGTGACCTTCCAGTACTTGAAGGGAGCTACAAGAATGATGGAGAGGGACTTTTTACAAGACCTTGGAGTGACAGGACGAGAGGGAATGGTTTCCCACTGGCAGAGAGTAGGGTTAGATTAGAGATTAGGAAGAAATTCTTCCCTGTGAGGGTGGTGAGGCCCTGGCAGAGGTTTTCCAGAGAAGCTGTGGCTGCCCCTGGATCCCTGGAAGTGTCCCAAGCCAGGTTGGACGGGGCTTGGAGCCACGTGGGATAGTAAAAGGTGTCCCTGCCCATGGCAGGTAGGTTGGAATTAGAGGATCCTTAAGATCCTTTCCAACCCAAACCATTCCACGATTGTACAGTTTCCCATGAGAAAATACAAGCATCTCAGTGAAAGGAGTCCCGCCATCTCCTCTGTCAAATCTCCTCTGAATAGTCCATGTCCCATAAAGTGCCTGCTCATCTCCAGATAGCTGAATTCACAGAAAGGACTCGTTGCTACCCTGAAATTAAACTGGTCTCTTTGAAGGGCTCTTGACTACCAGAGTGCAGGTGCAGATAAAGTTGCTCCCTGTGCAACATCGAGTGTTGTGGTTTTTTTCTTTTCTCTGTTCCTAATCCAGATGAGGACAGGGCTAACGTGACAATTTAGGATCCTTGCTCCCAAGAGATTCTTGGAATGGATAGGAGAGGGTTGTCCTCTATCAGAGAGGAGGGAAGGACCTTGTAGAGCTTGTCCACTGGAAGTGCAGCTCCTGGGGGAGTCCCATCGGATGCGAGAGGATTTGTCCAACTGCTGCGCTCGGAAAGCAGATGGAAAAGCCTTCCTCTGGTCACTCCAATTTTAAATTATGCATCCTCCATCTGCTGCCTCGAGCACAGACGTGCTCACAGAGCTGCTGCCTTCCCAAAATAACCCAGGACTTTGGGAGAGGCTTTGCACATCCCTGCCTTGCCCAGCCCAGGCTGTCTCAGCTTCTCTCCCGAGCTGGCGTCCCTGCAGGTGATGGTTGGATGTCACCTGGAGGGAAGGGAGTGGTGCAGGTTTGGCCAGCCGGGACAAAATGCCACCATGCCAAAGGAAACTGCTCCCTCTTTCAGCCCTCCGCTGGGAATTTTACATCCTTTACTTGGGCTGCTCCAAGAGACCTCACGGAGAGGGTTTCAGTGTGGCACCTGAAAATGCCACTGAGCAACCAGAACTGCAGCTTGAGCCCTGGATGGACTTTAAATTTGGAAAGCTCTGGATCACAGCACTCTTTAGGATGGGTCTTGGCACCCTCAGGAGACTGCTCCTGCTTTCCCACCAGTTCAGAGCAGCCCTGGATGAAGATGGAAATGTGTTGGCCCAGCACATCCCTGGAGCAGAGCCAGGGTCCCTTCCCTCAGGTCCCCTCCATCCCTGCCAGCCCTGCTCCACCACACTGCACATGTTTCATTCTTCGCCTCTTTCCCCTGACTCTAAATCAGTTCTGTCAGCTCCTTAATTATTTTAATTTTTCTCCATTCTCCAAATCCCTCAAATATATTTTATATATAGGGTACAGGCTTAAAAAAGAAAGCTACCGCTGTGCCCTTGCCTCTGAAATATTACCAGAGAAATGTGTGTATTTCATCTCTGCCTTTCATTTTTCCAGACATTTTCTGCTTTGAAGAAGCTTGAAACAGTAATAGACTGATGGCTACACTCCAACTCTATTGATTAACAGTGAGTGGTCAAGCTCTTCAGTGCCTGAAAATACATCCAGAAACGGGGACAGGTGAATTATTGCGTTTTCCCGCAGGTGGAAGGAATGGGGGGAGGACAAAACCTACAAGGGGGACTTCAAAAGACCTTCCCTCCCCATGTCCAAATCCCCACTGGTGTGAAGTCCTGGTGTGGGGGAGAACCAGTGATTATTTCAGTGGCTCAGCACAGCACAGGGCTAAATCATTTATAAATATTGCGGCTCCAAATTGCCTCTGTTTAACGAGAGGAGAGCAGAGAAGGGAAGCACGTGGGAACATTCTCCCACAGTTTTAAGCAAGAGCTCAGTGCTGACAGCAGAAATCTCTTCCCAGCCATTCCAGTCCTCACCAAAGGTCGCATTTTCGGTGCATTTTAGGACAAAAGCCCCAAAGCATTGCAGGCTGCAGGGTTTGCAGAAGCCCGAGGGTTGTAAAGAGGTTGTGCTGATGGACAGTGGGACAGAGGTCCCTGGTCTGTACCTTCACCATCCTTCCAGAAGGATTCCTCTTTGGAACCTTGGAAGCTCCTGGAGCTGCTGGGCTCCAGGGATAACAGCCTGTGGAGGCAAGGAAGAGGAGCAAGGTTTGGCTGCAGAGTGGAGACCTCGCTTTCGGCTTCCACAACCACATCCCCCCATTCCTCCGCCTCCTGCATCGGTGTGAGGTTGCATCAAACATCAGAGAACCCATTTCGCCTTCAGAAAGATGGGGGATATTTTTTTGAAATCTGACTTCTGCTGGGATGGGAAAGCATTTTCCTCCTCTTACCTGAATTCCAGTTCTGTGCCCGGGCTGAAGGGCAGGTGAGGGCAGGTGCCAGGGGGGATGATGAGCAAGAGGTCACTGCAGCTTGCAGGATGAGTCAGGGAGAAGCCAGGAGAATTTCCAGCTCCTCTGCTGCACCTGCTGCAGTATTTGGTGTATTTGAGAGTGTTTCCAAACTCTCTTTGGACTGAGCAGCCAAGCAAAGTTTTCCCCTTGTATTTTAGGTGCTGCAGCACCAACCCCCAAGGCCGTTCAGGGCGTTCCAAAACTGCCATTTCCAATCCTTCTGCAGTTAACTCTGAGTGATGCTTGCTTGGCTGGAATAGATCACCAAACTCAGGTCCTGACAGGATTAATGCCCTGGAAAAAGACTCGAGTCCTTCAGTGAGGCCGGGTGCTCTTTGAACACAGCAACTTTATGAGCCCCACGTGTGGCTGCCGAGTTTGGGAAGGATCAGAAATCCTCCAGCGGAAAGATGTTGAGTGAAGAAAAATAGCGGCAGCAATGGAATGAACAAGCAACTGGGGGAAGGAGAGATGTGAAGGAAATGTTTTCATCTGCAAAAACGCCTCAGTCGCTAGCTGGATGAGAGGCACTGATATTAACACACATCTGAAAGCTGTGGAGTTCAGAGGAGAAGGGATCTTTGGGTACAACAAAGCAAAGGAAATTCAAAGGAGAATGGATCTTTGGGCACAATAAACTAAAGGTAGTTCAAAGGAGAAGGGATCTTTGGGCACAATAAAGTAAAGGAAGTTCAAAGGAGAATGGATCTTTGGGCACAATAAACTAAAGGAAGTTCAAAGGAGGAGTGATCTTTGGGCACAATAAAACAAAGGAAATTCAAAGGAGAATGGATCTTTGGGCACAATAATCTAAAGGAAGTTCAAAGGAGAAGTGATCTTTGGGCACAATAAACTAAAGGAGGTGATGATAGAGAAGCCCAGGCAGCTGAAACACTGCAAGAAAATAAAGGAGTAAAGGCCCATTCTCCTTCCTTCTACTTATCTTTTAATAGAATGGGATTTAACTTGTGTTATCCCCATTGCATCCAAGAGACTTTGCCGAGGGGGTTTCATCTGTTCTGCGGAGTTCTCACCCCCCATTTCGAGTCAGAACATTTCTCAAAGCCTTTTTGCAGGAAGAACTTTCTTGGAGAGTGGGGCTCTGAGCATCGTTGTGACAGAGAGTGATTCAGCCTCGCCAGCTGCTCTGACCCCAATCTCACCTTGTTCCTCCCCAAGCCTGTATTTGCACCTCTTTTCTTTTTTCATGTTTGAATTCAATTGCTTTTTTTCGTTTGTTTTTTCTTATTTGTTAAAGGACCAGTAAGGGACTATTTATTGGATGGCGACAAATCTGTTGTCTGAGCAGCTTTCCTAATAAACCAGATTATTTTTGTTGATGCTGATAGCTACAGAAACCAGTATCTGCCATGGATCTGCATCATCTGTTTTGACTCTACACTCCCCAGGAGAGCATCTGCTTGTTTCCCACATTATGATCAGGAACTTCAATGCTCACACGGGGTAACTCTCCCCACTCCACTTCCATCCATTGATTTCCACATGGGTTGCTCAAAGCCCTTGGGAATTCCCTCTGATGGATCTGGGATCATATTAAAACAGATTAAGGGTAAGCAATAAGTAGCAATAAAACCACATCCATGCAGCTTTAATATCAGCAGTGGAGAAGCATCCCCGAGCCACAGTTTCATTGATTTTAGTGGAATTATGTCATGCATTCATTTCAGCCAGAACCACGATATATATTCCAGCGCTCCTGAAAACCCTCTTGGAATTTATTCTCCGGTGGAGGAGGTTCCATTAGAATAAAGAGACGCCAGTTTTAACCATTGATCAGAAAATACTGCAACAGAGCCCAGCAGAGGGATTGCAGAGGACCTCACAGCCGACTGACCTTTTGCTCTGTGGATTGCTGGAAAGAAGGGAACAATTAAGGCGTTATTTGCTGAGGGCACTCAGGGGCACTAAAACCCCTGCATTACAGCGGGCCTGGACTCTGGCTGTGCCCTTTATATTCAGCTCCTCTCGAGAAACAGATACAATATTTTTGCAGCCCGTGACAAGAGAGCCTTGACAAATTTCAGATCAGCTCACTTGGAGGGAACAAAGGCTGCCGAAGTGAGTCAAGTTCACTCCCCAGTAGCCATGACAACACTTTCAAGAACTCACAGTTTAGGGAAGAAGGGAAATAAATCCTGATTGGCGACACAAAGTGATCCATTACTGCTCCTCCGTTATCTCCAAGTGCCTGGATGGCCCCGAAGTCAAGAAAGGGATGCTTGGTGACATCCTGGAGAGCAGGGAGGATGTGTTTTGTCCCAGATGGTTTCAGAGCTCAGGGAAGGGCAGTATGGAATGCTGCAGACCCTTCTTGTGTGTCCTTGGAGAGCAGGGGAAAGAGGTGGGACCAGTCCCCTCCAGCTCCTCACTTGGGTGCTTCCGAAGACATTTTGACTCCCAGGACTGCATGAGAGGAACAAAACAGGAACAAAACGTTCATCCTGAGGTGCCTCAGCGTAAATCCAGGAGTAAGTCTGAGATGCTGCAGGAGTGGCTGAAGCAGAGCAGTCAGACCTGAAGGGGACACCAGGATGTCCTTCATGCTCCACCCTGTTGGCCCCTTGTCCCTGGTTACCACCAGCTGGAGGTCAGGAATGCCATAATACTGCAAATACTTGCCCAGTGGAAGTGGATCCTTGCGAGTGCTTGCCTTGTAAGTCACATCTACTCTTTGAGAGTCTATTTCCCTTCTTCCCATTCGCCCAGGAGGTTTGCTACAATTTTATTAGGGTTTTTTTTCTCTTCTTTTATTTTTCTTTTCTTCATCTTTTTTGGCTGTAATAGCTGCCCTCCAGCTGTATCTCTTTTTTGCTTCTCATCCAGACAGCTTCTGCCACTGCTAGCACCCATCTGGACTGTGGGAAGACAGAGCCTTCGCTGGTCAGTAAAGGGTCAGTAGGAGCTTCAGAGTATTCACAGCAGAGGAAAAACTGATTAAGATCAATAGTTGCTGTGCCCAGGCTCCCTTTGCCAGTCCCAAATGGGGTCAGCAGGGCAGGAGACGGGGTAATGTCCCCTGAGCTCTCCTGGAAATGTGTCTGATCCCAGCCAGAGGGTCAGGAACAGTGAATCCATTATTCTCTCCTGTCCGGCTTCATTAAAGTAGAAAAAAAAAGAGTGACAAGTGTGGGATTGATGGGGACCACAGTGATGCAACGGCCTGTTCCTCAGGAGTGAGCTGAAGCATCCACATCTGTTCCAGAGGCTCCTGAGAGCCCTCTCAGATGGTTCCAGGAGGCCTGGAGACAGCCCTGTTCCACAGGGGGAAGAGATTGCAGCCCTGGGAGATGAAAATATGGATTGAGCACATCCTGAGAGAGCTGGAGCTGTTTGCCTGCTCAGGTGTGTTGGGTGCCTCCACCTCTGCACCCCAAAGTCCAGAACAGGTCACAAGCACAACGCCACCCCCAAAAATTCTGTCCTCTGCCCTGCCTCGGTGCAGCTCCGAAATCTCCTTTCCTTGCACTGAAAGCTCTCTGGGCACCACTGCAATTTCTGAGGACATAAATCGTGTTTATTGTTATATTGATCTGAAACGTGAAATTTTAGCTAATTCTAGAATATTAGCAAACAAACCCCACCTCTCCTGAGGAAACAAAGCTGGCCATGCATGGATGTGACTCCCACCACCACATCAAGAACTAAGGGGAGGATTTTTGCCTTCAGCTGTGCAGCAATCTGTGATCTCACCGAGGAGTTTTGTTCCAGGTGGGGATCAACTTTCCAAACTCACCCGTGAACAGAAATGTGTTCCATCAGAACAACGAAAAAATGCTTCCACTTCATTCCAGTGAAAAAGAGTAATTTCAATTTCAGTCTTTTTTTAATGATTTGGTTTTTATCACACAGAAAGAAAACCTGCTGAGGGTTTGCAGTTCTGTGGGGTTCAACATAATGAAATGCAGCAAAAGAAAGAGTCTTTTAAAGGGAAGGAATCCTATTAAAGGACAGGCACAGCTACAGGCTTTAGAAGAGTCCAACACCTCCAGAGCCACTGTGTTTTCCAAGAAGTGGGGATAAATAGGGGTTAATGGCCATTAGGAGCCCCACTGGAAGCATGGCCATGTCCTGCAGGGAGAGGAGGAGGTGTTTGGGGCAGTCACCAGCACTCTTAGGGTGACCTTCAGGTTCCTGATCCATCCACCAGCACTTGGGAGGTCTCCTCACAAGTCAAACTTCCAGCAGCTTCTCCTGAGGCTCTGGAGCTGCAAATGCTTCGGGTTGAATCACTTTGTTGTGGGGAAAAGTTTCCACTCCGTGCCTCTGGGTGGGCTGAGCCACTCCCCAGCCCTGCTGGATGCACAGCCACGACCTCCAGGGACCATCAGGGACCCCTCAGCAGGTGAGTGACAAGCAGGTGACAACATGGAGACCCCCCTAAATGAAGGGTTTTTCAGCTTGAGGTACCTCCCCCTCATCCAAACCTTGGCGAATGTGAGGATCGTGGAATAGTTTGGGTTGGGAGGGACCTTTAAAGGTCATTTAGTCCAACCCCCCTGCAGTGAGCTGGGACATCTTTGGCAGGGTCAGGTTGTTCAAAGCCCCACCCATCCTGGCCTCGAATGTTTCCAGGGATTCTGGTTTTCAGATAATCATTAAGGTTGGAAAAGCCCTCTCAGATTATCCGGTCTCATCATTCCCCCAGCACTGCCAAGGCCACCACTGACCCATGTCCCCCAGTGCCACACCCACACGGCTTTTAAATCCCTCCAGGGATGGGGACTCCACCACTGCCCTGGGCAGCTGTGCCAGGGCTGGACAAGCCCTTCCATGAAGAAATTTTCCCAAATATCCAACCTGAACCTCCCGGCAGCTGTTGCTTCCAACCTCACTTGTCTCCAACACTTTGGATATTTCTTTTCCTAGAAAAACAACATTGCAGCAAGTCTGTAGGAACTCAGCTGCTTCAGAAACCAGACCCCTCCAGAACTCACAGCCTGTGGATTGGAAACCAACTCTTTTAAACAAAATACTCCTTGAAATCCCTCCCTGCGCCCGGGGCTCTGCAAACCTCCACTTACTCCTGGCATCCATCTCCAGATTGTGTCACTCGCCAGCTCAGTTAAGAAGTTGATTTGAATATTGTTTTATCACACTGTGCCTTGCAGACAGCATTGAGTCAGCTTAAAACCAGCGCAGTGTGTACTGGCTCCCAGTTAATTATAGGCATAAAACATCATTTACTCCGCTGAAAGGAAATACTTGGAATCCAGAGGGCTCTTTGCCACAGACGCCGGTTCCTGCGCAGGGTTTTGTTCCCCCTGCTCCGTTATTGCAGGGACAGTTTTGTGGCTGTGGGATTACAAATCTTTGAGGGCTGTGTTCAGACATCCCCCAGCACAGGGGTGAGGGTGTTTTGCTGACAATTTTTTTCCACAGAGTTTTAATCCGACTCTTGGGAAAGAAAGGAGGAAATAGCACCCTTAGTAAAAAATTGCCTGTCTCTGGCTTGGGGTTTCTTTGGTACCTGTCCTTCCTTCAGCAGGGTCTGGCTTGGTCCCTAAAGAATTCCTCCACTGGGTTGGTGTTTCCTCCTCTATCAGCTCTCCAGGCAGCAGAAAGTCATGATGGTAATGCCCTAATTGAGGGCTTGTTTTACCAAAAGCCACGTATTTGCACTGTGCCCCCCTCTCAAACCATTCCCAGGGGCTGCGTCCTGGTCATTGCTGCCTGAACCTTGCAAGGAAAGTTGTTCCCATCACAGGGACTGGGTCGCCTCTTAAACCTATGTAATAAATCCATCTCATTAAATAAATCCATCTCATTAAACAAATCCATCTCATTAAATCACCCCGGGGGGCTGAAGGGAGGCAAGGGGTGATCAGGGCCCTCCTCACTGTGGCTGTAGCTCATGGACAAGGCCCAAGTGCAGGCCCAGAGTTATTCCGGGAGCACTTGCACGTGTGGGAGTTTCTGGAGAAACTCTGGAGAGGGTTTTTGTGGCCACAGAGCAGCCCTGAGGCTTGTCCAGGAGGTTCAGAGTGGCCCAGGAGGCTCAGGGTTGCAGGGCTCAGCGTTTCCTCACCGAGAGGTTGCCTTGGCCGAGTGCCCGGGCACGGGGAGGCAGCTGGGGAAGGAGCGTAGCTGGGGACATACGGCGGAGCCGCAGCAACAGCATCCCACCTTCTCCCTCAAGCTGTCAGGAGAGCTCCAGATTGGTGGGAGAAGAGCAGGCACAAGCTGGAATATCTCGGGAAGCTCCGGTGGGAGCAGCTATTGCTGATGAGCACCGGGAGGGCTAATCTTGGAGGGGGACACTTTGTTCCCGGCAGTGTTTGGGAAGGGCAGGAGCGAGGGGGAAATGCTTTGCTCATGGAAGGGCACGTAACCAAATTCTCTGCCCCCACCTCCTGCTCCTCGCTGCTGAATGAAAAAGCAACTCATCCACCTGGGTTTTTTTTAGCAGGTCTAAATGTGTGGAATTTAAGCGTTCTCAGGTTTCTTCCCACCACAGCATCCGCAAGGAGGGAGGCAGGGGAAGGATGTGTTTGAATTTGTCTGGCCGGACGCTGGCCTTGAGAGAGGCATCGTGCTATGAGGGTGAACTCGATCCTATCTAACATTTCCCTGGATTTCCTCCCTAGTTTTGCTCCAGCCCTGATGCAGAGGGAGAAGGAAGACGATCAGAGGGATGGAGCAGCTCTGCTGTGAGGAAAAGCTGAGAGAATTGGAATTGTTCAGCCTGGAGAAGAGAAGGCTTTGGGGTAACCTAATTGTGGTCTTCCAGTACTCAAAGGGATCTATAAGAATGATGGAGAGAGACTTCCCAAGGGATGGAGTGACAGGACAGGGGGGAATGGCTTCACACTGAAAGAGAGTAGGGTTAGATGAAATATTAGGAAAAAAATCTTCCCTGTGAGGGTGGTGAGGCCCCGGCACAGGGTGCCCAGAGAAGCTGTGGCTGCCCCTGGATCTCTGGAAGTGTCCAAGGCCAGGTTGGACAGGGCTTGGAGCAACCTGGGATGGTGGAAAATGTGGAATAAGATGTTCCTTAAGGTTCCTTCCAAGCCAGGCCATTCCATCATTCTGTGGGTCTATGAATAGAACGGCCCAAATCCGATAAAGGTCGAACTTCCTGGGCAAAATGAGGCACAGGGTGCTCTTGTGACAGGACCCCAAATCCCAGCAAACCCTTAAGAGGTCCCAAAGAGAAACCAGCACTTGTGGCTCCAGCAAGCACTGCTGGCCACACACCCTCTTTTGTATTTATTTAAGTGATGACCAACCAGAAATAGGGTCCTTTTCCTCCTCACCAGCACATCCTGAATCCCACAGCATCTCACAGAGGAATTATCCTGTTCCAGCACTGCTGGAATGTTTTCTGGGTGTCTCCAATCAGCCTGACTGAGGAACACAAGCAGGAGGACCAGCAGGGAAATAAAAGCTCTCAGAAGAACCCATCACATTCTGTATTTTGTCATGATTCCACTTCTCTTTTTTAATGTGCTCTGGGGAGATGGGAAGCATTGCTCCAGGTCTGGGAAGAAAGGACCTCAAAGGGAAAGAGAAGACACCCACAAGCCTTGTGAAGCAGGGAAAAAAAACAAAGGCAGAAATAAATAAACAGGGGGGAAAAAAATCAAAACCACCCTTAAAATGTTGTTTTGTTTCTCTTGTTTTGCTGCAGAGGAGTTTGAAGTTCTTCATTTCCTTGGTGTGCTAGAGGAGCAGCAGAGTTGAGACTCAGGCTTTTAATGAAGTTTATGTAAATTTGGTGATGTTTATACTTAGCAGAACAGATTTAGGAGTACTAATAAAGCAGCAGATGAGGCGTAGAAAAGAGCTGGTGAAGTTTTCCACCACTGTTATTTTTTACCTTCCTCCCACCATTCCCAACAAAAAGAGTCTGTTTCTGTTGCCAGTTTCTCTTCACAACAAGAGCTTCTGAAGGGCTGTTTATCCCTCAGTGCTGCTGAAGCATCTCCCAAGTCTCAGCTCGGTTGTGTCCCATCGCCTTCCCTCCGGGAGCAACCGGGATCAATCCAGTCCATGTTTGCTTTCCCTGCAAGCAAATTCATTCTTCCCTGCTCTGCTGGTGGATCTGCCAGGATTTTCATTAGGGATGGCCAGGCTGGAGCTGAAGAAGCCTTTTCCTTTGGGAGAAGGTGAGGGTTTATTCTGGGTTTGGAGTCAGGGATGTTGAGGATGAGCAGGATGAGCTTCATCCCCGGGGAGGAGGAGGCAGAGCTGGCCCTGCCCAGCGATGGGTGGTGATTCCTTGTGCTTGGGGCTCCAAGGAGAAGAGCAGGGGCCACCAGCAGAGACAAGTGACCCAGAAAACTCTCGGAAGAAGGTGCTTGGCAGCCCCACCCCTCCTGCCACAACCTCTTTCAAACATATTCTGCTCACCCCAGGAGTTTTTCTGTGAAGAAATGAGGCAGATTTGGGGCTTGTCAGCATTTTTCCACTCGGGATATTCCCTACTAATTCCTCCCTTGGCAGATCCTCCCTGGGATGGGGTTTCCAAGGAGGGCAGAGAGGTCTCAGGGTCCATTTTGAGAAAATCTCTCCTTACCTGAACAGGGAAGAAATTCTTTGCACACTTGAGGAGTTC
This sequence comes from Oriolus oriolus, assembly GCA_013400235.1. NCBI lineage: Eukaryota > Metazoa > Chordata > Aves > Passeriformes > Corvidae > Oriolus > Oriolus oriolus. The sequence goes on from VXBT01007656.1 coordinate 206,683, forward strand.
CTGTGGAATAAAACACCCAGGAACTCAATGGGATGAACGCTCTGAACACAATCCTGAGCCCTGGGATGCTCTGGGATGGCCCTGCTGGAGCAGGGATGTGGCACCAGGTGACCTCATTGTGGTCCCTTCCAACCTGACCCATCCTGGGATTCTGAGATTTACGTTGGCTGAATGATGGATCCTCCCTGGGCTGCATCCAGTTATCCATCCCTCCTGGTTCCCTCCCTGCCCCTGGGATCCCACAAAACTGCTCCATCTGGTGAAGGAGAGCAGTCTTTGACACCAGAGGTATTTTGATTCATCAGAGGCCCACATGAAATGGAAGGCTGTGCTAATTATTAAAAGCTCCCAGGCACTGCTGCAGAAATAACAAGAAATTTTCCTATTTATGGCACCTTCATGCTTTGATTTCCATTGAGAAAAGGGACAAGGTCTAAATTCAGGACTGGCACGGTCAAGGCTTAGGTTTGAGGTGAGGTTTCACCACACCTATTCCTACAGCAGAAGGAGAGTCTAGGAAAACATGAAACCCCACATTTATTAGCAAGCAATCATGACATTTAATTTATTTTATGGGAACTGATCATCTGGTTTTTTCAACCTCCACCGGTGCTTTGATGCTCACCAGGGAGAAACCTTGCAGAGGTTTTATGGCAGTGAATCAACACCACCCAGCTGAGCATCACATCCAGGTCTTCATGGAATCACAGAATTCCAGGTTGGAAGGGACCTCAAGGATCATCTGGTCCAACTTTCCTTAGCAAAAGCAGTGTCCAGAGAAGGTCGTCCAGCACCATGTCCAGCTGTGTCTTAAAAGTGGGAAAATCTCCCACTTCCCTGGGAAGATTCTTCCAGTGGCTGATGGTTCTCATTTTGGAAATTTTCTCTCTTACATCCAGTCAGAACCTCCCTGGGAGTGACTTTTCCATTATTTGTCATCTTTTCCATGTGACTCCTCATAAAAGGAAAGACTCCATCCCCTTTGCAGCCACCCTTTAAGCACTGGAACATTCGGATGAGGTTCCCCAAGCCCAGTTCTCTCAGCCTTTCCTCACATGGTACCTTCCCAGTCCTTTGGCTGTCCTTCTCCAGCCTGTCCACATCCCTTTGGAATAACAGGGACCAAACCTGGGCACACCTGGAGTATTCCAGGTGTGGCCTGCCAAGTGCTCGGGAGGGTGGAACAATGAATTATCCATCTCTGCTGGGTCTTTTTTGGAATAAGGAGCAAGGAAATCCAAGATCCTTTAATTAGGCAGAGATGTCAATCAGGGGGTTTTGTTCCCAGCAGGGTTTTGGGTCCTGCTGTAGCTGTTGGGGACATCTGAGACCATCCCCTGCAAAGGAGGGCTCCAAAGTCCCAGTTCAGAGCTGCAGAAATGGCCCATTCGTGGTTTTTATCTGTTTTCCTCCAGCTCATCTGGGAGGAGCCAACAATCCACTGGATCAGTCACTGACATCCAGAAATCTCCATGAGCACCTGCAGGGCATCCTCCTTGCCACGGGCAGGGACTCACGGGATTTTCAGGCATCCCAGTGTTTCCCTGGGGAAAAAGGGGCAGCACGAAGGACTTGGGTGGAGCTGGGCGGGGAGATCCTTGAAATGGGGATGATTCTCACATAACCAAAGATATATTTGGAAAAGATGAGCTTTTCCAGACTAAAAGGTGCCTTAGTGATCCTGTTCCCTGTGGTGACACAGGGGTGGGAAAGCAGAAGCCACTGAGGAGTGATGGATTTTCACTGAATGCTGAACCTCGCTTGAATTTTCAGCTGCAGCTTTTTTTTCCTCTGCAACCTGTTATGAATCTGAGTATCCCTGACTTAAGGTGCTGAAGGAGGAGGAGGAGGACGCTTCCAGAAAAAAAGTGTTCACTCCAGGAACCAGCTGTGATTGCTAAATCAGGAGATTTAGACACATGGAGGGGGGGGGGGGGGGGGGGAAGCCAGCAAAATGACTGAAAAGTTAAAAATACAGCCTGAAACATGGAGGCTGCCTGGGAGCTGCATTTCACCCTGCTTTACTATCAGATCCTATAAACCAGGGAAAAAGGGGACTGCAACCACAGAGCAGACCCACAGGGTTAAAACCTGCAGGAAAGATAGGACAGGAGGAAATAAGTCAGTCCGGAATTCTCCCCTTAGTTATCACACAAAAGATTTTGCAGAGTTACAGGCATGGCCCAGTCGCCTCTGGGACAGAAGGCACAGAAGGGGCTTCTCAGAAAGGAGATGTTTTCCTGCTCTTCAGTTGGTCATCAGCCTCAGGACAATAATAAGTTGATTATCCCACTAATGATTGAGCAAATACCAGTGTGATGCTGAGCCCAAATTCCTGAGGGCTTCTCCTAAAGAAACCCCACCTGAAACCCTCTTCCAGCCGGTTGTGGTGGTCCAGGAGGCAACTGAGGGAACTGGTCAGCAGGGGCTGTGCAGATCCCAGCTCCTGACACATGGGTGAATCTCCTTAATCCGAGTTTCCATTTTAAAGGGAGAATAGGAACTTCCAGGCAGGAGGATTTATACGCAAGGACTGAACAGTTAAATTTATTCATGGCTAAACCGAGGAGCCCAGAGTCATTAAAGCATGAAATTGTGCCAGTCAATTAAAGCGTCAATCATAGCCAGCCTCATTTAGGCGAGCTGCTTTAATCCCAAGAAAGGAACATTTTTTTGGCCTAGTGAGAGAGCACAGTGACTTGAAGTTGGTTTTAGTGAAATAGCAGCTCCTCAGTTACCCTGCAGAGATTTGCCAATGGTTGGGGTTTTTTTATATATATATAGATAATTTTCTGCTGTGCTCTTTCCAAGGTGACTCGTGTTTCTGCTCAAGTAGAAACACAGATGCAATTTGAGCCGGAGATGGAGTGACTCGAGTGGGCTACATGGCAAACAAACAAGAGAGCTGATCAGAGAGACATTTAACCTGGCAGCTAGCAGAGTCCTGGGACAGCTCTTGCTTTTCAGCAGATAACAGATTTTCCTTTTGTTTTTAAAACTCAGCGATTAGATTATTCTGCCTGTCACTTCATGCAACGTGTGTTTATTTCATTGGCTTTTAAAGCTTTTTTTTTTCCCTGCTCTGGGTTAAAATCCTGGAATGCTGACGGCACTGGTGATATTTAACAAATGGTGACTGTCATTTGGGCCTGGTCACACAGAACAGGTCACACACCTGATTGTCACAAAGGAGAAACATCTCCAGAGGGGATTTACTGGGAGCTGAGTGCAAGCTCAGGTGCTGGATATGATATTTTTTCTTCTTTATCCACCTAAAATCAGTGAAATGAGGTAAGAGACTTGGGTTTGGAGGAGCTCAGGGAGCGCAACCACTGCTCAGGGTGGCACTGTGTTGTAAGTGGAGCTTGACAGAGAGCTGAGCTGCGCTTCCAGCTCCTTAGTGCAGGTATTTCACCAGCTGCAGGTGTTTCTGGAGCTGTTTTGGAGGTGGGAGCAGCTTTGGCTTCTCTTTCCAGCAGTGAGGTTGTGCTGCGAGCGGCAGCAAGGCTGGGCAGGGGAGGAGGTGGTGGCTGAGCTGCCTTTGCCCTCACATTCCCCTTCCTGCAGAACAGCGAATCCAGGGACAACCCTGGCTGTGATGGGAGCCAAGGGAAAGCTTTGGGTGATTTCTGGGTGAAGCTCAGGCTGCAGGACAGCTCCAGACCTTTCTCTGGCTGCAGTGGGGCACACAAGGTTTGCTCCAGCACAGCTTCCCCTGGTGAAAGCCCTTCTCATGGGGCAGGGCCTCTCTCTGAACCAAAACCCTCCTTAGAAAACCCTGAGGTGTGTGGCTGGCACACACCTCTCCTGAATTTCTCAGAGGCTGCAGCTGTGCTTCGTGCAGGAAGGAAAGGGGGATTTTTTTTTTGATCTGCTGTGGGCCTTGGAAAGCTTTCCTCTTGGGAACTGTGCTGTCCTGGGAGTGTGCAGAGCCCAGGGGGTGAAGCAGTACCAACAGCAGCAGCATCTCGGACTAGACACACAGTAAATGTAGGTAACTTGGCTTGAAATTCAAATTCCTGGGGCCAAGGAGGTTGAGGAAGTTGCTTTGGTATCTGTTGGAGGAGCAGGGCCTGTGGGTGCACCAGCACCACCCACCTCCCTTCCCAGTTTGTTCCAGTGCCGTGGACACCAGTTGCCCGCATTAATGTGTCTCACAGAATGGTTTGGGTTTAAAGTGACCTCAAAAATCATCCAGTGCCACCCCCTGCCACGGGCAGGGACACCTCCTACTATCCCAGGTGGCTCCAAGCCCCGTCCAACCTGGCCTTGGACACTTCCAGGGATCCAGGGGCAGCCACAGCTTCTCTGGGCACCCTGTGCCAGGGCCTCCCCACCCTCACAGGGATATTCCTTCCCAATATCCCATCCAACCCTGCCCTCTGGTAATTTAAAGCCATTTTCCCCTATCCCATCACTACACATCCTTGTAAAAACTCCCTCTGACCTCTTAGGAAGAGCACTTGTGTCTGTGCTCTCCTGGTCACCTGTGTCCAGCCAATGGATGCAAACTGGAGCAGCTGAAGGGCAGAGGAACAAAGAGTTTGTCTTTTAAGAGGAGACGAAAAAGATTTTTGCCTCATCCTGCCTTGACAGTGAAATCTAAGGCGTTGTAGGATTGCTCTCTATAAATATCCTGAGCAGAGAGTGAAGGAAGTAAGTGCTGGAAACAAAGAGCCACCTCATGGAAAGGTCTTGCTGCCAAGCTGGAAACTGCCCAGACCTTCACCTCGTGGTGAAGGAACCCAGGCTGGGGATGGAGAGGGGGCTGAAAAGCTCCTGAAAGGGGAAAAACACGGGGGGAGCTTGTTTTTGGTATGCCCAGGAAGGCGTTGTGTGATAAGGTGTCTGTGGGGTGCCCAGGAGGTCCCTCCAGTCCTCCCCCTCCTTTTCCTTCTCCTGGAATGAAGATAATGGCACTGCACGCCTGGCAGGGGGATGAGAGCTTGAGCACATCAGCGAGGGAAGAGCACCGAGGTGTGACAGTGATTGGAGCATTAGAAATACCTGAGACAGTCACATCTCGCTGTAATTTGCGGCGTTAAAACCAAACCTGTTTAATTACCAGGCTGCAGACTATTTTTTCCCCTTCCCACCTGCCGTGAGATATTGTGAGGTGGGAAAAAATAGCACAAGTGCAAAGAAAAGCCTTAATAAAAGCTTCGGAGGGATGTAAGTGGGTCTCATCTCCGTAGGTATCAAGGTAACTTTTCTCGGAGCTCAGGAGAAGTTTTCCAAGGCTGGCTGTTTGATTTATTGTCCAGATCCTAAACTGGAACATTTCTGCCTTGGTTCTGGCAGTAAAGAACAAAAGTGCCGAGTGTGAGGTGTCCACATTGTGTTTCATTTTGCTGATGGATGTTTTGACAGCCAAGAGATTTCTCAGTATGCTCTCTTCTTCTTTTTTTCCTTTTTTTTCCCCCATCACTTATTTTTATAGGACACTGGGGGGGTGGGGAGAGAACTGAACTTCCCATCAGCTGGTGGCATCGTGTCAGTCAGAGAGATGTTTTCTGGTTAAATCCCAAATAATGTCTTCTCAGCTTTGTGAGAGCTGTGATATTTTTGAAGTGTCACTGACTTAGTCCTCGTGGCGTGCAAGATGTTGCGAGCGTGTGTTTTTATTCTAATCCCTGCATTAAAACAAAGATTGCCCCTGATGACCTCGTTTGAAGCTGCTTGGACCCTCCCGGGTCAGCCTTGACCCTGATTTGTCACATTAGTGAGGCTGAGTAAGCTGAATTTGCCAGTAATGAGCCTGAAAAGCCAAGGAGATGTTTGTTTTGGGTCAGTTGAAGGGAAGGCTGAGATCCCCCAGCCCCTCTGGGGACTTTTCCACGTCCAGCTGAGCATTTGTGCATTTGTCACACTCAGATTAAAACCACGAGGCTGCTCTGAAGGGCCACTTCAGCCCGAGGTGTGCAGGTGGGCAGAGGAGTGGAAAACCAAGAGCTGAGCCAAGGGTACCTCCTGACACATCGCCTCCCAGGGCAGGACGGACACTGGGATCTCCTGCAGCAGCTTCATCCCAGGTCTGACCCTTGGAGAGCTTCCAGCAAACACTGAAATACTCAAAATTTTCCCCTCAAATTGAAGACCCATCTTGTCATAGAAGCACTGAATGGTTTGGGTTGGAAGGGACCTTAAAGATCATCCAGTGCCACCCTTGCCATGGGCAGGGACACCTTCCACTATCCCAGATTGCTCCAAGCCCTGTCCAGCCTGGCCTTGTACACTTCCAGGGATCCAGGGGCAGCCACAGCTTCTCTGGGCACCCTGTGCCAGGGCCTCCCCACCCTCACAGGGAAGGATTCCTTCCCAATATCCCATCTCTCCCTGCCCTCTGGCAGAGGGAAGCCATTCCCCGTGTCCTGTCCCTCCATCCCTTGTCCCCAGTCCCTCTCCAGCTCTCCTGGAGCCCCTTTAGGCACTGTAAGGGGCTCTGAGGTCTCTCTGGAGCCTTCTCTTCTCCAGGCTGAACTCTCTCCACCTGTATCCAGAACAGTGTTGCTCCAGCCCTCAGAGCATCCTGCTGATCATTATTTCCCCCTACTTTTCTGTGTCAGGAACCGAAAGATTTCCAACCCATTCCGGGGTCTGATTTTAATGGTGTCACTCACACAGACCATGGCAGTCCTTATAAATGTGGGATTTCTGGGTCACAGCCCTTGGCAATCCTGCCAAATGTTTGGATTCAACTTTCCAAGACACAGCTCCAGCTGTGGCAGAGTTTAACACAGGAGAGGATTCAGATCAAGTTCGGGTGCCTCCAGCATTTCCATCTCCTCTAAGCAAATCCTTCAGGACTCTCTTTATAGTGCCTGGAAAGGAACAGCCTGGTTTGGGTGGAATTAAAGTCTCATCCACACCAGACATCTCTGTTTGGTCACAGAAATAACTTCCCAACTTTATTTCTCCCCAGCAACTCCAATGAGAGCATTGTGCCACTACCTTAAGCACCAGCAGAAATCTAAAATTAAATATTTCCAGCTGTTCCTGTGGTCCGTGGAGACTTTTGAATTCCGGTGAAGTGTTTTGGTGACTCTGGATATGAGATAAGGGAGTGGAGATAAGCTGTGTGTCCGAATACTGTGAGGATTTGGGATTGCATCGCTGGCAGGGGCTGTGAAAGGCAAAAGAAGCTCGTTTTCTAGCCAGTCAGGTCCATATCCCTTTGAAGTGTTCCCTGGAAGGAATTCAAGGAAACATCTGGCCTTTAATGTCCGGACACCATCCCTCACAGAGTTTAGATCCTAAAGCCCTCCCCCGGCCATGGGCTGTGGGAGGAGACGGCTCTGTCGTGCTGTGATGTGACCCAGGAGAAGAAAGGGAGTGTGGCCACTTCACACGCCATCAGCTCAGGCCTTTTAGCTCTTTTTTATCCTCCAGATCCCTGGTGCTGTGCTGACAAAGCCCATCGGGATGGCCTGATGGGCCCGTTCCCAAATTCCTCAGTCCGGGAGCGGAAGAGCCGCGGGTGGAAGGTTGGGCCGATCTCCGTGTGAGCTGTGGCAGGACAGGAGCTAATTTGGGTTCAGTGCCAATTCCTGCGTGGGAAAGCTGCCAGGAGAATATTTCCCCAGGCCTGATATGCCCAAAATATTCCCTGTTTTGGGAATATTTACTCCCAAATATATAAATTCTCCTTCTTTTGGGTGGCAACCACGTACGGCAGTGGCTGTGCCTGAGACTTGCTCACCTCTAGGTCTGACCTTTTAATTAATTGCAAAGTATTATTGGAGTTTCTGCTCCAATTGCAGCTCTTTTTGAGGATTTAGGACACTGGATAATAGAATTCAGACCTAAAAACGGGATGGTGTTGATGCATTGGTTTGCTGATGGTTGAATTGGTTTATTCTTTTCTAGGCTCCAGCGTTACCAGTAGCTCGTCTTTGTTGATAAATTTTCCTTAAAGCTTTTTTTAAAAAATATATCAGTGATTTTGATAAGAAGGATGTGCTGTATTAAAAAAAAAAAAAAAAAGCAGAGGTGGAAGGGCTCTACATCACCCTGATTTCAAAAAAACCATCTGGAATTGCTGGATTTTTCTTTCCCTGATCTTTGCTCCTGGCAGCTTTTCTCATAGGGATATTTTTCCTTTCTCTGTTACATCTCTATTACTCCTGCCATTATTTTTCTAACCACAGATGCAACCCTAGATCCTCTCTCAGAAATGTATTTTAGGGTGTTTGCCTCTTAGAAAACAACCTCACACTGGTGAACTAGTGGGGAATAACTGTGGAAGGGTCTTGGAGCTAAAATCTGATGGTGCCAGGGATTTTTTACTTAGGACCAATTTTCAGAACTGTATTGGGTGCCCAAGAGAAAAATGCTTTTTTAAATTATTATTATTTTTATATTTTTTTTATGTTTCTCAAGCCCTGTGCTAATTGCTCTTAATTTAAATAACGTATTTTATTTCTATTGCCACTGCGCAAATTCCACAGCCCTGGCTTTGTGCTGACAAGGTCTTGAAGCCTCAAAGGGTCTTTTCACCCTTCTCCCAACACTTTTCCACCACACCAGGAGGGCACTGTGTCCTGGTCTGGCTCTGAGAGCCAAGACAGCCCCAGATCTTATCCCAAGAGCTGTTTGAGGTGTTTCCCCATGGACTGATGTGCCAGGGAGGCCGTGCCCGGGTCAGGGAGCAGGGCTGGGTGGTCCCCAGGGTGCTGAGCCTTCGGGCTGCATCCCAGGAACAAGATTTCTGGGAAACATCCCTCTGTTTCCACGCAGGATCTGTTCTTGCTCGGGGCTGTTGGCATTTTGATGTCTCTTGAAGATACGACAGAGAAGTGGCTCTTGAGAAGTGACAGCACGAAAACTCTGATTAATGTCTCCAAGGAGAGTCAACCAGAACGGTTTCCTTTGAGCTGCATCCGTTTCCATATGCAGCCCAGACTTCTCTCGACAATGCTACAGAAATGTGATGCTTGGAAAAAGCGCGGCTCCTTATCAGGAATATTTCCCCTTCAGCCTTTAAGGAGAGATGAAAAAACCCTCCCAAAGGTCTCTCTGTAAAAGATCCTGGAATGTTAATTTCCAAATTAACAGGCCCAGCGCTCTCCCACGCCGCCCCTGCCTGAGGGTTTAGATTCTCATCTAGGAGACCTGCACACAGTCCTGGGGTGGGAAGGAGCATGGAAATGTGAAGCTAAAGATTGGTGGAAACCACAGGTGATCCACGTGCAGCTTTCCTAGGACCACACTCGTGACCTCTTATTGCTTCTCATTCACCAGGGAACCACAGATATCCTGAGCTGGAAGGGACCCACCAGGATCACGGATCCAACTCCTGGCCCTGCACAGACACCCCGACAATCCCACCCTGGGCATCCCTGAGTTGTCCAAACTCTCCTGGAGCTCTGGCAGCCTCGGGGCTGTGCCCATTCCCTGGGGAGCCTGGGCAGTGCCCAGCACCCTCTGGGGGAAGAACCTTTCTCTGATATCCAACATAAATCCCTCTGGCACGGCTCCAGCCATTCCCTTGCATTCTGTCACTGTCACAGGGAGCAGAGATCAGAGCTGCAGCCCCGGATGAGTCTCCCCTCAATCTCCTCTTCTCCAGGCTGAACCAACCAAGGGACCTCAGACACTCCTTGTATGGCTTCCCCTTTAAACCCTTCACCATCTTCTCAGCCCTGCTTTGGACACTCTGTAACAGCTTTGTATCCTCCTTTTTTTGTGGCACCACTTCCCGAGAGGTGGCCACAGTTTGTCTGGACGTGTCCACCCCAGCACACAGCAGCAGCTGCTGCCCAGAGCTTTGTCCTGGGAGTGGAATGACCGAGGCATTCCACAATCTGGACGTGCACAGAGGCACTCAGATTGTCTGCACCGAGCAGACAAATCCCAGGCTCCGAGCAGAGCCCTCCGGAGCCGCGCTCACGATTTACGAGCTCACGGCTGCGTTGTCACACGCTGTCACCAAGTGTCTGGCACTCGGCCACTCTCTGCCTCCCTCTTCTCCTAATTGCTGTGTTAACAGACCGCTGATGATGTTCAAAGGGTCGGAAATGTGAAGCTGAGAGTGGAAAAGAAGCTGGGAAAGTGGCTCCAAATAAGGCAGCTTTCCTCGTCACCCAGAGTTAATTTTCATTGTCTTGAGCAAGTGCTGGGAGTTTCCAGCTCCCCCCTGGCAGAGCATACACTGCGGCCTGAGAAGATTTTGCTTTTTTTACTTTGCTAGAGCATCTCTTTGCCAAGCTGTGCAGCAGCAGAGTCCTGCTGCCGCTGTCCAAGGTCCGTGTGCTCGGCGGGAGGAGCAGGAGAGCGCCCGGCGCCTGCTGGCTGCCCGGATCCGAGCCTGGAAATAGTCTGGGAAGTGGCTGCCTTGGAGCGGCAGGCTCAGGGTTCGGGTTCAGCACTTTGATGCTGGAACACAGCAGGGTTAGCACAGAAATCCTGGGAGCTTGTCTGGGTGTGGTGGTGTGAACATCTTCTGGCTCTGACCGGGACCATCTCCAGGATGGGTTTTCCTGCCCACCCAGGTGATGTTTTTGTCCGGCAGCCAGAGAGTGTGGAGCTCACCTGTGTTTGTGTCATCGTCCCTCAGGCTGGATGTCAGGCCCTGGTGGGAGTTTAGGCTACAGGGAGAGCTCCTGTCCCACCTCGCTGGGACACCAAGCCATGAAGAAGAGAATCCCAGAATGGTTTGGGTGGGAAGGGACCTTAAAGCTCACCCAGTTCCACACTTGATTGCAAGGGAGGCTCAGCTCTTCACGGATTAAGGCGTTTGTGTAGTACCATCTTTCAACTCCTGCTCTCTTCTGAAATTTTATATTCTACATGGGAGGTTTTGTCATTAAAAAAAAAAGTAGAATGGCCAGAGCAGAGCACTCTGCTTCCTCTCCTGGGTGCCAGTGCTGAGAAGGGCTGGAAAAATTCCTTGGAAGTGCTCAAGGCCCGGTTGGACGGGGCTTGGAACAACCTGGGATAGTGGAAATTGTCCCTGCCCATGGCAAGGGGTGGAACTGGGTGATCTCTAAGGTCCTTTCAACCTAAATCAGTCTGTGAACTATGAAATATCCACTTTTTGCCTTAATATGATGATTTTAAAGCAGTGACCTGCCCATTCATCTGGTGGTGTTGGGGTTTTAATGGAGCTTAAACTCCATCTCAGAGTAATGCATAAGATTGAGAAAAAGAATAGTCAGGCTGCTAAAGATCTTGCAGAGTGAACATGAAACATTTCCAGATTAAAATGGCAATTAAAAAGAACCAAAACCAACCCACTTCTTACCTTAAGACACAGGTGGAAAGTGTCTTGTGGCTGCCTTTCAGTTTTATTGACGTGAGACCCAAAATAGCAGGAGCTTTTTCACATGGCAGGTAGGAGATCTGTAAATCATCTTGCCAAAAAAAATACGGATGATAAATTAGACAAATCATCCAAATCCTAAAATACTGAAGCTGGAAGGGCAGCCTGGAGGCTTCTGAATCTGCATCACGCTCAGAGCAAAGTCAGGTTCAGAAGCAGATCAGGTTCCTGAAGCTGAGGTTTGAATTTGGCTGAAGAAAGAGATTCCCCCACTCCCCCAAAATCCCCCTCAGTTGCCACCATCAGCCTGGGCACCAGGTCCTGCTCATCCCAGGCTCTGACGTGGGGTTACCCAATCCCAGATAAAAGATTTGGGGTTCCCTGTGGAAAACCGGGGGGTTACAGTGAGCCTTGCACAGAAATCGTGGAGAAACAGTGAATTTCCTGAACTAAATACGGTTGGATGCCTTGAACATAGCAAAGGGTGGGAAGGCACTTGATCCAGGCTGTCCTTGTCCTGATATTTTTCCCAAAGTATCTGCCACTGTTGGAAAAGGAATTATGGGTTGAACAGATTTTTATTTCACAAGGAAGAACACGGCAAAGGGCTGCAAGGTCACAACTGACCTGGAAAGGGGGAACAGGGGGGATCACTCATTCTCCTTCCTAAGGCAGGGATCAGCCAGAGCCTAAAGAGCTCAGCAGATGGTTTAAAAGAGGAAAGGGAGGCACTTCTTCACCTAAAATGTAATTAAATTGTGCAACTCGTTACCTCGGCATGGCAGAGTGGGAAAACATTAAAGAGAGGGGAAGGAGAGCGCGCGTTGGAGGTTATTAAACATTCCAAGAGCGCTTCTGGCTCAGCAAGTTGCCGAACCTTTGATTGGTGGGACGGGGAAGGATTCCACAACATTTTTGTTGATCTGTCTCTGTAAGAATCCAGCACTGGTCTCTGCTCCAGGTGGGACCTGGTGGATATTTCTTTGTGCCCAGGAGATGGAGGAGAGGGCAAGACTCGCGTGGAGATGAGGAACAGGGTGGGTTTGCTGAGCTGTCCCTGCAAATCTCCAGCTCTGCCTGTCAGTCAAACCTATTGGTGATGTGCTGAGATCAGAGTGGGGAAATTCTGGTGGTTTTGGGGGGAAACACAGGATTTTACTGCTTGGGCTTTACATCTCCAATTGATCTTGCCTGGCTTTGCTCAGAGTCGTTATCAAAACCCTACAAACCCCCGTGGGGGGTTTCTCAAAAGTGCCTTTGCTCCCCAGATCTCCCTGCCTGCATCCCTGTATTTCCCCTGCACAGGGAGTGGAATAAAAAGCTGACTTGAGACCTACTCATTTAATGCCTGAATTAGTTCAATTTTCTCTGCCCGAGGTTCCTCATTCTTTTCCACTGTGTTGCTGTTGGCCTGCTGGGAACCTCCCATTGTCCACAAAAGTTTCTCTCGTCCTCCTAAATTGATGATTTTCTCCCCGAGCTCCGATTTTTACCTAAACATGGACTCTTTCAGAGCTGATTTCTCTTCGTAGTTTGCTTAGGCACACGTGTGTGTGTGCTAAAATCGGTTTCAAAATGGCTCAGATTTATTTTTAAGCCAGGGTTTTTTTGCAGGTGCCAAACGCATTGATTCCTGTCTGATTAAAAAAATAAAGAAATAAAACCCACGGAATATTTTCAGCATGATTTAGCGGCTCATCTACAAGGATCTTGACTGACTTAACTAACTGGTTGGTGCTCACTCGTGTGTGGAAAAGGCCCTGGTGTCTTTGGATGCACATTATTTTATTTAACCCAAACACAATTTAGTCCTGGAGAGTTAAAAAGCCAGAGTTTAGGCTGATGTCTCAAAGCTTGAGTCTATCACTACTGGGAAAAGCAGCCTATCTCATTATTTTTTGGAGCAAAATGTTTTGTTTTAGTGGAGCTGTCATCTTTAAATATTTTTGGATGCAAACTTCTGGGATTGTTTCTGGGAAGAAAGCTTTCCTTTTAAATTTTTTTTTCCTTTATGTTTTCATTTTAAGCTGTAGAAGTATTTATCAGGTAAGCCTTGAGTGCAACAAAACAATTCCAAGTCAAGGCAAACAACGATTTTTTTTAAAGGCAAATAAACCATTTTGCTTGATCTCTTGTTTAGAAGATATTTGGGGTTTGGATCGTGCAGAATCCTATTCTTTCCCTTACCCTTTTAATTCTGGAAGAATCATCAAACCAGGAAAAAACAGTATTTGTATGATTTCATTTAAAAGGTGAAACAGTGTTTCGTGGCTCTTTTGCAGAATGCTGTTCAGCAGTGCTAGAAATGCCATCAGAATAGGGATGTTAAGTGGAATTAAACAAAATTACGCTTTCTAAAGGCAGTTAAAAAACCCCAGACACAGAAAATAAGTAAAACAATGACCTTAGGCACGGCAATAAGCACGCTGCAGCAGCACAACCAGATTCTGTTACGTGCTGGATGTGAAATGGGCTCTCTGGGGGCTCTCCCACCCTGCCAAGACAGCCTGAATTAGCAGCTGGTGCGTTTTAATGCAGACAGCTCTGTCAGAAGGGCAGAGAAGGAGCTGGAGGAGCTGAGAGAGGAAATCGGACCCTGCAGGAGCTTCATGTCCCCGTGGCAGGACAGAGGCAGTGACAGCTGCTGCTGAGATGTTGTGGCAGAGGAGATGCTGGCCCGGAGTGTTTTCTGGGAGGAAAGGGGTTGGTTTTGTGAAGCAGGTCCTGAGATGGGCAGTCAGACCGTGCCCTACAGCTGTGCTGTGTGGGACTCCAGTTAAATCCTTAAGGATCACTCCTGATTAGGTTCTCCTTCAAATCTCTGCTCTGTCTTAAAACATCTCCCTCTGGAGACAGCAGCTGCGTTTCCCCTGCTCCTCTGTGCAATTCTGACTCCATCTGTGAGGACGCGAGCTCGGGGAACATCTGGGCATATTGCTGTGTCCAACCTCTCAGCTCCCAGTGGGCTCAAGCCGCTTTCCCTGCTGTGACCCACCAGTCCAAACTGGGAATCTCGTTGGGCATCTTTAGAAAAAGCAAGTCTGAAATGAGACAGGGTAGAAATGGCTGGTGGGAAGAGGCAAAATGAGAGCGCAAAACACATCACGGGACAAATATTGATTACTAAGGCAAACCATGCCAGCAGTCAGCCAGGACACCCAACACCCAGCTCGGATGTGGATAAAGGCATCACATTTCCTGATGGTGCCAGAGGTGGGACTACACGACTCAAGCTGGATAAAGCAAATCTGGAGTGAAAAGAGGACTACAAACAACTTTCCCTGAGCCTATGAGCAGTCTGGCTTTAACAGAAAAACCCAGAGATGTTCAGCAATAACTGGAGCAGACATCAACTGCCCTGGAAGTGTCCAAGGCCTGGTTGGATGGGGCTTGGAGCAACCTGGGACAGTGAAAGGTGTCCCTGCCCGTGGTTTTTAAGATGGTTTGTAAGGTTCTTTCCAACCCAAACCATGCTGGGATTTTATGACTCTCTGATCAAACCGGCAAAGGTTTGTGGGGCTGCAAGTTTGATACTACAATGCTCATCATGAAGAAAGACAACTGCAGGAAAACGAGTCCCACCACCACAAAAACATGAAGACATGCTTTGAAGTCAGAGAGAGACCGAAGATTCTACACCAAAATAAGGAAACCAAACTTTTTTTTTTTTT